>JARYGA010030044.1:0-49395 GCA_030545235.1 Helianthus tuberosus | reverse complement strand
CCAAGACCTTCTATGACGATAGGGACGACCGCGCGAGCGACACCGGGTTCATCTCTGCCGAAGGAACGATAGTTGGGCCGGATATGGACGGTCGGACTTTTTTGCATATCGAGTGCCGTCGGGGCGAAGGCTCCTGCCGCATCGCCGACTTATCGAACCTGGGCGCCGCGCGGTCGGTTTTCCTGCACACCGATGAATATCCGATCAAATCGTGGAATGCGGACACCGTAGTCGCGGGAAAGCGACCCTCCATCGTATGGCTGCAACCGTGTGAGGTTGACCATCCAGCGGCAGGCGCAATCGGTCGAGTATCTCCGCATCCCTATGCCGCAGTCAGACAAATCGCGGTGTCAGGCGTTCGATCGGAAGCCATATCAGTGGACGTTGAGCAACCAGGCTACCTGATTGACGTAGGCTCTGTGGTTCAGCCGCGCGACTGGCGACGCTTATAAATCGATGTTCCTCGCCTGCATCGCCTGGGCAGCGAGATCGGCAATCGGCCCTATCCCGCCTACTGCCTCATAGATCACGGTGACGTCGTGGTCCTCAAGCTTGTCGAGCATCAGCGCTCATGTCCCTCCCGCCCTACAGTCCCGACTTTCAACCCGATCGAGAAGGCCTTAGCCCGCCTCAAGGCATGCTGCGCAGGGCCGGTGAGCGCACAGTATCCAAGTTTTTTCCCTCATCGGCCGGTTGGTCAACCTGTTCCAACCGAAGGAATGCGCCAACTACTTCAGCTCCTGCGGATATGACTCAGAATGAACGGGAAAACGCTCTAGATGTCCATGGCGACCTACGCCTCACGAGGTGGAACGCCGCCCGGCAGTTTAACCTCATACTGTCTCACCCTGCTTCGGATGTCACGTCCGTCGCATGCCGCAGCACGACCGCCACCGACTTGTAGGCCGGGGTGCCGCTCGCCTCGTCATGGTCGTCGAGCGGGACGAGATGGTTCGCCTCGGGGAAGTAGGCCGCGACGGAACCACGCGCGATCGCGTGCGCCACGGCCACCTGACTTCTCAGAACCCGATCCGATGCCGCGACCACGTCCACCACATCACCGTGGGCGAGGCCCACGGCAGCCAGGTCTTCGGCATTCACGAAGACCACGTCGCGGCGTCCGGTTATGCCGCGGTATCGGTCGTTGTTGCCGTAGATGGTGGTGTTGTACTGGTCATGGCTTCGGATTGTGGTGAGCAACAGTGCGCCTTCGGCCTTGCCGCCGGTGCTGTCGACGCCCTCCGCCACGAGGAAACAAGCCTTTCCATCGGCCGTCGGCCAAACCCTCGACGATGGGTCCCACCGGCAACCTAAATCCCAGCGGCACCCTCACACGAGCGTTGAAATCGCCGAAGTCGGGGAACACCGCGGCGATCGCCTCGCGTATCCGGTCGTAGTCGGCGACCATCCCGTCCCAGTCGATCGCCCCTCTTCCGAGGGTTGCCTTCGCCAGTCCCGCCACGATGGCGGGTTCGGAGAGCAGCCCCTTCGCAACGGGCTTCAGCCGGCCTCTCGAGGCGTGCACCATGGACATTGAGTCCTCGACGGTAACGAACTGGACACCGGATGCCTGCACGTCCTGCTCGGTCCTTCCGAGGCAGGGTATCACGATCGTCTCGCGTGCCTGCAGAAGACATGTTCGATTGAGCTTCGTCACGACCGTTACTGCGAGGTCCATGCGCCTGTAGGCGGCAAAGCACTTTTCGGGATCGGGCATCGCGACCGCCAGATTGCCGCCAAGTGACACCACTGCCTTAGAGCGCCCGTCCAGCATCGCCTTGAACGACTCAACCACGCCGTGGCCGTGCCGACGTGGAGAAACGATCCCGAAGGTCGCATCGAGGCGCGCCAAAAAGGCTTCGGTGGGCTGCTCGGTGATGCCGACGGTCCGGTCGCCCTGGACGTTGCTGTGCCCGCGCAATGGACAGATGCCGGCTCCCAGCTTTCCGAAGTTCCCGCGCATCAGCAGTAGATTCGCGATCTGCTGGACGTTCTGCGTCCCTTGCCGATGCTGTGTTACCCCCATCCCGTAGCAGACGATCGCGCGGTCGGCGGCGGCGTAGGTGGCCGCCATGGCCTCCATCTCCGTTCGGGAGAGACCGGATCCGCGCTCGAGGGTCGGCCCAGCTCGTGCGTTCCAGGTCTGCGACGAGCGCCTCGATCCCGTTCGTGTGGTCCGCGATGAACTGATGGTCGAGGACGCCCCGTCCTCCCTTCTCGACATCGGCAGCGTCCATCGCGACCAACGCCTTCATCAGCCCCTTGAGCATCGCTAGATCGCCGCCGACGCGGACCTGATGGTAGGAGGACGCGAGCGGCACGCCGCCGGGTCTCAGCATGTCGCACATGTGCTGCGGGGACTGGAAGCGCTCCAGCCCCCGCTCGCGCATTGGGTTGGCGACCATGATGGCTGCGCCGCGGCGAGCCGCGGCGCGTAGCGACGTCAGCATGCGTGGATGGTTCGTGCCCGGATTGTGCCCGATGCAGAGGATGCGTCAGCGTGCTCGAAATCCTCGAGCGTGACCGTTCCCTTGCCCACTCCGATCGATTGAGGGAGCCCGACGCTGGTCGCCTCGTGGCACATGTTTGAGCAGTCGGGAAAGTTATTGGTTCCGAAGCAGCGTACGTAGAGCTGCCAGAGGAAGGCCGCCTCGTTCGATGCCCGTCCCGAACAGTAGAATTCTGCTTGGTCGGGATCGTCGAGCCGACGCAGCGCCTCGCCCGCGAACCTGAACGCCTCCTCGTAGGAGATGGGCTCGTAGTGGTCCGTGGCCGCATTTGTAGCGCAGCGGTCGGGTGAGCCTGCCGGCTCCCTCCAAATCGTGATCGCTCCAGTTCCAGAGCTCGCTGGCGCTGTGACGTGCGAAGAAGTCCTCGTCGACGCGCTTGGCGGTGGCCTCCCATGTGACTGCCTTTGCGCCATTCTCGCAGAACTCGAAGGAGGAGCCCTCCTTCGGATCCGGCCAGGCGCAGCCCGGGCAGTCGAAGCCGTCCGGCTGGTTGACGGACAGAAGAGCGCGTGCGTCCGCCATTTGGTGACGAACCGCCTTCGCGAGCGGCACGAAGCGCGCCCCAGCCACCCGCCGCTCCGCCGTAGGGGCGCACGCCGGCCGGATCGATTTTCCTCATATTATGCACTCGCAGAATACTTGTTTCGATGCTGCATAGCGATTTCCGCGCCGCGGCACCACCCCGTTCGCGAGATGCATCCTGTAGCCGTCGCGCACGCGATCGCACGTGGCTCCGTTGCGGCCTACTTCACCGAGGCGAACCATCTTATCCCGCCCGACGATCACACAGGGGGAGCGGCACCCCGGCTTTCAGGTCGGTGGCGGCCGTGCTGCGGCGTGCGACAGGCGTGGCGTTCGAACCCGGATGAACGGATCGTGGTGAACTCGCAGGGCTGCCAAGCGCCGAGCCACCCGCAGACGAGCTCCGGTCCCACATGGCGCACTTGGTTGCGGAAACCAGTCGCCAGTGGTCCCTCCACGGTCGTCCTCGAGCGACGTCGGGCGTCGCGGGAGGGCGGTGGGGAGGCGGGTCAGAGCTTGCGGGTGAGTTCTGGCACAATCTCGAAGAGATCGCCGACGAGGCCCAGGTCCGCGACCTGAAAGATGGGGGCATCCTCGTCCTTGTTGATGGCGACGATGATCTTGGAATCCTTCATGCCCGCTAGGTGCTGTATGGCGCCGGAGATGCCCACCGCCACGTAGACCTCAGGAGCGACGATCTTGCCGGTCTGGCCGACCTGGTAGTCGTTCGGAACGTATCCCGCATCCACGGCGGCTCGGCTGGCGCCGACACCCGCGCCCAGCCTGTCGGCTAGAGGCTCGATCAGTTCGGCGAACTTCTCGCCGGAGCCAAGCGCGCGCCCCCCGCCACGATGACGCGCGCGCTCGTCAGTTCGGGACGGCTCGACGCGGCGATCTCCTGACCGATGAACGAGGACAGTCCCTTGTCGCCGGACGTGGGAACAGCCTCGACCGTTCCGCTACCGCCCTTGCGAGCCGCCTTCTCGAACGCGGTGGTGCGAACGGTGACGACCTTCTTCACGTCGGACGACCGGACGGTTGCGACGGCGTTGCCCGCGTAGATCGGGCGCGTGAACGTGTCTTCCGCTTCCACGGACAGGATGTCGCTGATCTGCATGACGTCCAGCAGGGCCGCCACGCGTGGCGCGATCGCCTTGCCTGCGGTAGTGGCCGGCGCGACGAAGGCATCGTGATTAGCCATGAGCTGGACGACGAGCGGCGCACGTTCTCCACCAGTTGATGCGCGTAAGCCGCATCGTCGGCCACATGCACCTTGTCGACGCCGGCGATCCCGGTTGCCTCCTGAGCGGCGCTCTGGACGTCCTGACCGACCAGCAGCAGGTGGACCTCGCCAAGCTTCGATGCTGCGGTGACTGCCGAAAGAGTGGCATCCTTGACGGAGGTGCCGTCGTGCTCGACCCAGACCAGCGTTCTCACTTCGCGACTCCCATCGCATGCAGCTTCATGATGAGTTCGTCGACGTCCGCGACCTTCACTCCACTTGCGCGAGCCGACGGTTCGGCCACGCGGAGCGTCTCCAGGCGGGGCGAGAGGTCCAGACCGAAATCGTCGGCGCTTTTCTGCGCCAGCGGCTTGGACTTGGCCTTCATGATGTTGGGGAGGGAGGCGTAGCGTGGCTCATTTAGGCGCAGGTCGGCCGTCACGATCGCGGGCAGGCGATATCGGTCCGTCTCGAGCCCTCCGTCGACCTCGCGGGTCACCGTCACGCTGTCGCTCGCGAGCTCGACATGCGATGCGGATGTGGCCTGCCCCCATTCGAGGAGTCCGGCCAGCATCTGCCCCGTCTGGTTGTTGTCGTCATCGATCGCCTGCTTGCCGAGGATCACCAACTGCGGCTGCTCCTCGTCCACGATCGCCTTCAGAACCTTCGCTACGCCCAGTGGTTCGACCTTCAGGTCGCTCGCAACGAGGATCGCCCGGTCCGCGCCCATAGCGAGGGCCGTGCGTAGCGTCTCCTGCGCCTTCACCTCGCCGACCGAAACGACGACCACCTCGGTCGCCTTCCCCTTCTCCTTCAGCCGGATCGCCTCCTCGACCGCGATCTCGTCGAAGGGGTTCATGCTCATCTTGACAGTTCGCGAGGTCAACCCCCGTTCCGTCAGCCTTAATGCGCGGCTTGACGTTGTAGTCGAGCACACGCTTGATCGGTACCAGCACCTTCATCTGATTTCTCCGGTCGATGGGACATTCTCCTACCGGGAGTTACGTACACGCATAATTATACGCAAGAAGAATTAATGGTCGGCGGTCTTACCTGCGGCTCGCAGCAAAGGTCCAAGCCCGTCTCATGCAGCCAAGGACCACCTGCGGTCAGTTCGTCGGACGACGCATGGAAAACGCAGCCTCGGGTACGATCTCGAAGTAGTCGGCGGCATAACCGGCCCGGAGCACGATGCCGGCCCCGGCCGTGTCAAACAGTCCGTCACGCAGGAAGGCGGGGTCGATGTGGACGCCCACGATTTCACCGATCGTCAGCCAGGCGCCCGCGGACGCTCCCATCAAGTCCGTGAGCGGGTGCACGTCGATCAGGCGACACTCCAGAGCCACCGGCGCTTCCGCTACGCGGGGACACTCGATGACCTTGCAGGAGGCCGCTTCGAGCCCCGCTCCCTTGAACTCGTCCGCCGAAGGCGCCGCGGATTGTGCCGTCTCGTTCATCGCTTCGGCATGGCGACGAGTGACCAGGTTGCATGCGAACACCTCGGTCTCGCGGATGTTCTCCAAGGAGTCCTTCGCCCCGATGCTGGAGAAGCCCACGATCGCGGGTCTGTCGCACAGCATGGAGAAGAAGCTGTAGGGCGCGAGATTGGCCACTCCTGCGGCCGATCGGGTCGATATCCACCCGATCGGCCTCGGTCCCAGAATCGCACGCAGCGGGTCCCTGGGGAGACCATGACCTGCGCGAGGTTCGTAGAAGTGCCAGTCGTTCATGTTTTTCCGTCCTGCTTCCGCTTGACTGCCATCTGGTCGCGACAGTCCGGCTGTCGCCTGACGGCGGCAAGGATGTCAGTGAACCGCCGCTGGACCGCCTGCACCGAAGGACGCCGACACTTCGCTCCTATTTCGCCCCGGTACCTGCAAGATAGGCGATGACCGCCTTCCGGTCACTGTCCTTGGCGAGACCACCGAAGGCCATCGCAGTACCCGGGTACGCCGCCATCGGATTCTTCAGGAAGGCATCAAGCTTCTCGGGAGTCCAACTCCCATCGGCCTTTGCCAGAGCCTGCGAGTACGGAAAGTCCGCCACGCCTCCTATCTTGCGCCCCAACACCCCGGCGAGGTTGGGACCCGCAGGCGATGGTGCGCCGGCCTCCGCGGAATGGCATACAGCGCAGTTGGTGAAGACCTTCTTTCCGGCCTGGACCTGCATCGTGTTCCGCGCCAGTGCGGAATAGTCGGGGGATGCCGTCTGCGTCGAAGCGGAGCCGCCGCCCTGTCCGCTCCCGCCCGCCGGCTGCTGCGAACAGGCTGCGAGCACGGCGAGACTCGCGATGGCGAACACCTTGAACGCGTCGGACCTCGGCGAGTTGTCATCCATTGCTGGTCTTCTCCTTCTCTAGCATCGCGGTCATCTCACGACTGGCGCGGATGCCGCTCTCGACTGCTCCGTCGATGTAGGCGTGCCAACCGTCGGCGGTACCGGAGCCGGCGAAGAACAGGCGACCCTCGGGCTTGGCCATATCCTTGTACTTCTGGAACCAGCCGGCGCGGTATGCCGGCCACGCCTGCTTCGAAAACGGGTCTTTCACCCAATTGTAGGGCGCGATGTCGGTTATCTCGACGCCAGGATGGATCTTGCGCAGTTCGGCATTGACCGCGTCCTGATCGTTGATGTCGAGGAGCGACTGGCGGCCAAGCGTCGCCTTCAGGATCGTGCCGATCTCCGCATCGGACTCCTCGGTCTGGATCGCACTGAGTGGGTTGGGATCGTCGCAGAAGGTGAAGGTGTTGCCGATGTTCTGCTTGATGCGCATGTACATCGTGGCGCCGTCGCAGAGGTCGCCGTTCTTGATGAACGCGCGCTTCTCCGCGGATAGACCGGGCTTGAACTCAATGTCGGGATAGACCTGGGTCGGTAGCGTGAGAACGACCGCCTTGGTTTCGACGGTCTGGCCGTCTGCCGTTCGCAGAGTGACGCCCTTGGCGGTCGTCTCGACCTGCTTGACCACCGTGCCCAGTCTCACGTCGGCCTTGCTGTCGTCGAGGATCGCCTTGGCGAGCGCCGCGGTGCCTCCACGCGCGATGTGCCAGTGCTTCTCGGAATCCGTGAACGTGTAAGGGTCCCAGGCGGCGGCGGCGAACATCTTGACGTAGCTCATGTAGCTGAAGGTGTTTGTGGGGGAACCGCCGTAGAGCACCAGTTCCGCATTCAACGAGGCACGCTGGATCGGGTCCAGATCGAGCTTGTCCATCCGCTCCGCGGCCGAGATCGTGTCCAGCTTCGCCACCTCTGGATTCGAGAACGGCGAGAAGGGTCGCGGGAAGAGCGTCTTGGCGCCTTCGCAAAACTTGTCGAAAGCCTCGTTGTACCCGGTGTCGAACCGAGCGGGCGGGACGTCGTGGACCTTGCCATCGGCGGTCATGACGTAGGCCTTGTCCAGATCACGCAGCGGCACCTCCTCGAAGCCGAAGCCGTAGCGCTGCATCTCCGAGAAGACGTGCGGCTGGACCCAATGGACCGATGACCCGCCCAGCTCGATCTGTCGACCGAGGAACTTGCTGGTGAACGTTCGCCCGCCGATCCGCGGACGCGCCTCTAACACCACCACGCGCCAGCCCTTCGCGGCCAGTTCGCGGGCAGCCGTGATTCCAGCGTAGCCGGCTCCAACGACGGCGACGTCGTAGGGGCCCTTGTCCTTTCCGTCGCGCGCCTCCCGGTTCGGGTTCTCCTTGGCGCAGCTCGCCAAGGCGATCGTACCGGCGGCCGCGGCCCCGAACCTCATCAGCGAGCGTCGATCGATCCGGCTGCCCGTCGCCGTGCCGTCATCCCCGTCCATCGTCATCGTCATTCGTCTCCTCTCCACCGCCGGTACCCCGCTGGGATCACGCCGCGGCGTTGATCACCTGAAGCCGGGTGTACTCGTTCACGCCTTCCAGTCCTCCCTCCGACCCGAGGCCGGACTGCTTGACGCCTCCGAACGGGATCTCGGGATGGATCGCGGTGTGCTGGTTGATCCAGACGCTGCCGGCCGTGATGCCACGGGCGAGTCGGCGGGCACGATCCAGATCACTAGTCCAGATGGACGCGCCCAGGCCGTACGCTCCAAGATTGGCGCGAGCGACCGCGTCGGCCTCGTCGGTGAAGCGCAGGAGCGGAACGACCGGGCCGAACTGCTCGTCGGTCACCAGAGGCGCGTCGTCCGCCAGGTCGGCGATGACGGTCGGCTCGATGAAGTAGCCGGGCCGATTGGCTACATGGCCCCCGATAAGCACCGTGCCGGACGCCGCCGCCTCCTCGATCATGCCGCGGACCTTGTCGAACTGCATCTGGTTCTGCACCGGTCCGAGGGTGACGCCTTCCTCGTCGCCGGCACCCATCCTGATCTCGCGTGTCGCAGCGACGAACCTGTCGCGGAAGTCGTCGTACACCTCGGCGGCGACGTACAGACGCTTGGGCGCGGCGCAGACCTGACCGGCGTTCAGGAACACGGTGGCGGCCAGACCCCGCGCGGAGGCCTCCACATCCGCGTCCGCAAGAACGATCGCCGGGTCGTTGCCGCCGAGTTCCAGGGTCACCCGCTTCATATCGTCGGCGGCACTCCGCATGACCGCCTTCCCGGTATTGGTGGAGCCGGTGAACGATACCTTCGCCACGTCCGGGTGACCGGTCATACGGGCACCGAGATCGTTGTCGTCGGCCACGATGTTGAAGACGCCGCGCGGAAAGACGTCGGCCGCGAGACGACCGAGTTCCAGCGTCGTCAGCGGCGTCGAGGGCGCGGGCTTCAACACGACAGTGTTGCCGGTGATGAGGGCGGGCGCGTACTTGTTGCTCGCCAGGATCATCGGGAAGTTCCAGGGGGTGATCGCGGCCACAACTCCGAGCGGACGCCGCTCGACCTCGTAGGGCCCCGTGGGATGATCGCGCACCTCGGCCTTGAGCTCGACGTCCGCGTAGAACCGGATCCCACGCACGGTCGCATCGACCTCGTAGCGCGCCTCGCCCCATGGCTTGCCCTGCTCACGTACGAGCAGGCTGGCGAAGGCGTCCGCCTCCTCATCCAACCGCCGCGCGAACTCGACCAGGCACTTACGACGTTCGGCCCAGGATGTCGCCGCCCATTTCGGGAAGGCGCCAACCGCGGCCTGCACCGCCTCGTCGAGCTGCGCGCCGTCGGCCACGTAGGCCTCCGCGAACGGCTCTCCGGTCGATGGATCGATCACCGGGATCGTGCGGGCCCCTTCGACGAGCTGGCCGTCGATAAGCATCCTGTAAGCGGTCATTGCTGATCCTGTCGCTCTGTGTGTGATGGAGAAGTGGCGGACGCGGGTCGTCCCGCCGGGATGTGCGCCACGCATGTGACCTCGACGCGGATCGCGGCGCTGATGAAGCCTGCGACCTGCACCCCGGCAACGGAGGGCCCGTCGCAATCCCGGTAGAACTCCTTCCGGTACGGAAATAGACGCTCGGCGTACTCTTCACCGGTGCAGGAGTAGTAGATGGTCTCGCTGACGACGTCGGCCGCCGATCCCCCATGAGCCGCAAGCACCCTGCTCATCTGTTCGTAGACGACCTTGAACTGCAGCGCGGCATCATCGTGGTGCAGTTCGTTGCCCGATGCGTCCACCGCGGTGAGGCCGCCTATGAACACGAGGTCGCCGGCGCGGACGGCGATGGACATGCAGTAGTCGCGCTCCATCGAGGGCATGAGGTGGAATGAGGTCGAAGGCATGTGCGGTTCGCTTCCGGATTCAGTAGATTGGGCGCGGCGGCGGGGATGCCACGCGGGCCTGACGGGTCGAGGACACCAGCAGTGCGGCGAGCAACGCCGGCAGCGGCGTGACGACCAAGACCGCGGTAAGTGAAGCGCGCGCGAGCACCAGAGTGCCGATCGCAGGACCAACCGACTGGGCGGCCACGTTCACCACGTAGATCATTCGCGTGTAGCGATGGCTCGGATCGTTCTCCGCGGTCATTGACATGTAGAACGCCAGTCCCATGCACCAAGCGGATGCGTAGATCGCGAAGGCGACGGTGAAGAACGCAGTGGAATGCGCGAGGTATATGCCGAGGATCGACGCCAGGAACACGGCCGTCGTTACGCCTACCCAGCGCAGATGACGCCCGGTCTCCCCGAAGATCGTGGGAATTAGGCTGCCCAACGCCGAGAAGATGTAGCCGAACGCCATGGCGTTCGCGACGGATCCCTGATCGAGCCCGTTGGTGAGGCCGATCCGCTCTATGAAAGCGTAGATCACGTTGACGCTGACGCCGAAGAGCAAAAGTCCCAGCAACGCAACGCGGCCGGCATTCCGAGCGCCGCCCCTCATCTGCGGTACGTCCTCCGGCAGGACCGGGTCCGAGGGACCATCGAGACCGCGCGGAAGCAGCAGGGCAAGCACCGCGCCGACGCCGAGCCAAAGCGCTCCCGAGCCCAAGGCGGCGGCATCTCCGAAGTGCGTACGCAGGGCCTCAAGCAGCCAAATTGCAACCGCCGAGAGCGTCATGCCGAGAGCGAGCCCGACTCCGTAGGCACGCACCGGGACGGCGGCCTGAGCCAGCACGCAGGCGGTGACGGTCGTGATGAGCACCACGCCGAAGCCGGCGACGAAGCGGATGACGCATAGGGCAAGATAACCATCGGCGAACGCGGTCAATGCGTTGCCGAGAGTGGCGACGAGCGACGCTGAGACGATGATCGTCCTCCAACGCGCTCGAGGCATGAGGAAGAAGCCGGCGACCGCGCCGAGCACGCCGCCGGCTTGATCGACCGATTGCACGAGACCTGCCTGACTAAGGGGCAGGCCCAGATGATCGACGTACAGTCCGATGAAAAACGGCGCGATGTCGATCAGTATGAGCGAGAAAGCATACAGCACGCAGGCGATGACAAGGGCGCGCCCGGAAACCGCGCTGGTGACCTGGGCGAAGTTCCCGCCAGGCGACTGGCTGACCGCCCCGCTCACAGAACCCGTTTCCACTCGACGGCGCAATGCGCAAAGCGGCACCCGTTGCTGCTCATCGCAACCGGACGGACGGACACGGCGATCGGCTCCGACACAAAAGAAACGGATCTCTCCAAGCTCATGCCGTCATCTTCCTAAATGGGCAGCTTCGTAGTTGCTTGGGTCGCCGAGCCCCATTGCCGTCCGTGGTGCGCACGGATTGCCATCGAGAGTCGCGTGGCGGCCGCCTTGACCATAGCCCGCCCGGCGGAGTGAGCAACATATTTATACAGGTGCACATTTTCAATGCGAGCCTCCACCTTGTTGAACATGCTGGCGCCAGATGCCCCCTGCCCCTCCCTGAACGAAATCAGGCTGCCCTTTCCTCGAAAGTCAAGGCGAACCCGGTGAGCGACGGAACCGCCACCAACGGTCCTAGAATTATACGAAGCAATAATTATTGACCGAATTGAAAGTGTCTCATAGCAATGATCATCCGCCCGGATCGCATCCGGCCTGGACAGCTCTGAGCGAAACATCGCGGAACTGTCGTCGAAGCTGGTGGCGAAACCAGGTTCCAGGAAGCGGGAGGACGTCTCAGGACCAATCTAAGGGGAGAGCTTTTCATGCATGTTCCATACGCTCCGCGCCTTCCGCTGGCGGTGCTCGCGACCGCGCTCTGCACTGTTTGGCCGATCGCCGCGCAAGCCCAGAGCGCCTCAACACCCGGTGCGGCAACGCCGAAGGCCATGACAGATGGCCAAGCTCCAGTCGAAGCCCAGGCCGCTGATTTGCCACAGCAGCGCACTGACGGCGCGGACAACGGCGATATCGTCGTCACGGCGACTCGGCGTGCACAGCGGATCCAAGACGTGCCGATTGCAATCTCAGCGCTCGGAGCGGAAGCGATTCAGGAACGTCAGGTGACCCAAGTCTCGGACATCGTCAAACTGTCTCCGAACTCGCAGGTGAGCTATCCATACGGCGAGGGTGGGCCGCCGAACTTTGTCATCCGCGGCATCTCGTCGACCGACTATTCACCGAACCAGAGCAAGCCGATCGCGATCTACATCGACGAAGGCATCCGCAATCTGCAGGCCTTCGAGTCGATGCCGGTCTTCGACGTTGAACGGGTGGAGGTCCTTCGCGGTCCGCAAGGAACGCTTTACGGGAAGAACGCGACCGGCGGCGCCGTCAACATCGTGACGATCAAGCCCGGTTTCACGTCGGAAGGCTATCTGACCGGAAGCTACGGCAACTTCGATCGGGTACGGCTGCAGGGCGCAGTCCAGACGCCCTTGATCAACGACGTGCTCTCGCTCCGGGTCGCCGGGCTGTACGTTCACGACACCGGCACCTTCCGCAATCTAGCTCCCGGGGCCGGCGACCTCAATCAGACCGACCTTTTCGCGATTCGCGGCGCACTGCAGTTCGAGCCTGCACCGGATTTCGAGGCGACGCTTCGCTACAACCACGTCAAGAGCGGAGGGCGGAACTACGCTCCGATCGCCTCGAACATCAACTTCAACGACCCCGCCATTCTCTTCCCGGGCAACAACCTGGGCAACCTGCCAGGCTCCAACAGGGACGGGCTCGGCTTCTTCGAGAATTCGCTTACGCGCACGCCGAAGCGCGATATCCGTATCGACGGCGTCAATCTGGTCATGAAGTGGAATGCGACGGACACCATCACGTTAAACTCTGTCACGACATATGACTGGGGCAAGTGGGTGGACGTCGTCGACTCTGACGGTCTTGAAATCGCCGTCGAGAGCCCCTTCGTCACGCGCGGTAAGAATCTGAAGCAGTTTGTTCAGGAACTCCGGGTTGCCACGTCCTTCAAGGGGCCGTTTAACGTCCAGGCTGGCGCGATGTACACGTGGGACAGCGCCGACGCCGGGTTCGACTTTCGTCTGTTCACTGATCCGGGATGCGGCGCGGCGTGCAGCCTGGGGCTGACCCCGACGGGGCGTGGCCTGACTCAGACGAACGACTTCCTGCAGAAGCGCGACAGCTACTCGGCTTACGTTCGTGCCGAACTCAAGCTCGCTCGGACGGTCACCGCAACCGGCGGCGTCCGGTTCAGCCGGGACAAGGTTGCGGTCAATCGCTACAACGCCTTCCTAGGCGACACGGCCGATACCTTCGCCGTCAACACGATCGCGAACGTCTCCGACCGGCGAACCTTCAACAACACCAGCTTCGAGGCGGGTATCAATTGGAAGCCCTCCGAGCAGGTGCTGCTCTACGCTTCGATGCGTGAAGGCTACCGGACGGGCGCAGTGAACGCCCAAGCCTTCAGCGACCCCTCGGAGGTGAACTTCGCCCCGCCCGAGACGGCGCGGACTTTCGAGGCGGGCTTCAAGTCGACGCTGCTCGATCGAGCCCTGACGGTCAACGGCTCCGTCTTCCAAACCGATTACAAAAACCAGCAGGTCATCGTGCCGGAAGGCCTGCTGCTTCCCCTGCGCTCGATCAGCGATGCGCGGGTCCGCGGGTTCGAAGGCGAGATCACCGCTAAACCGATCGACCGCGTCACCCTCGGGGTCGGCGTGGGCGTGCTCGACCCGAAATACGGGGACGACGCTGTGGTCACGGGCACCAGCGGCGTCGTGATCGCCGGAAACCAGATCGCGAACGCGGCGAAGTTCAGCCTCAACCTCAACGCCAACGTGGTGCTGCTCAAGCTGCAGGACGCGACCGTTGAGCTGAACGGCGACGGCGTGTACACTTCGCGTGTCTTCTACGACAATGCCGAAGCCCTGTCGCAGGATGGCTACTGGTTGGCGAATGCCCGCGTCGCCTACAACGCCGATCGGTTCTCCGTAGGGGCGGGCGTCAAGAACCTGTTCAACGAAAAGTACGTCTCCTACGGACTGCAGCTGAGGGCGCTCGGCTTCGACTTCCTCCAGAGGGGCGTACCGCGGATGTACAGTGCCGACGTGACCTTCCGCTTCTAACGCCCTTCGTTCTATCCGGCATCAACGGTGCGGACCGATCGCAATCGGTCCGCGTCTTTTTCTTAAACCGGCTCGAACATTCAGGAACGCATGCCCTTGATCTCGCAGTGACGGTTCGCTTGCGTCTTTCTGAAGCGCGTCTCCCTCAAAGCCCGCTGGCGGAGGAGAATGTCGATCCTCAATGCCTTTTGGAGCTCGGCGCTATCTTCTTGGCGGCCTTTCCGAATGTCATTTCCCGCGGGGAAAGTTGCTCGTCATGCGACGCATCTAGCGTCTTGGGCGGTTTCGCAGCTAGTTCCCCTAAGGTCACGAAGCCATCGTGGTTTCGATCTAGCTTCTTGAAGTTCGCCACCGGCATGCTCTGCAGTCGCCACTCCGTGCTTGAAATCCGCCCGTCCCGGTCAGCATCCATTTTAGCCAGGAGCTTCTTTGCATTGATCGGCGACGTCGAGGGAGGACCATTGGCGAACGCGCCGGGACTGGCCGTCGCGGAGAGCAGCAGGCAAATCGCGAGCCGCCATGGCGGTGAGGGTTGAGGAGTCATGACGTACGCTCCAGTTCAGTCTGTTTCAACGCACCAGAAGCGCTCGCGGACCAACGAAATTCATCGACTCATAATTTCCCGCCGAAGAGGCTTCGCCTGTGCATCCGTTACGAACCGTTTGAGAGTTAAGGAGCGCAAGATGTCTTTCTTCAGAGTCGGCGCTCGCTCCCAACCGGCAATCCCTCATCATCAATGAACCTCACACACCAGCTATTCTGCACATGAATAATTTCTTGACGACGGAGATGCCACGTGCTCAAAACAACGTTCTGACTTTGCAGGAAAGTTGGCGCGAAACAGCCGGTCCGGTGAAGGAGATCGGCCGCCCCAGGGTCGGCCTTGTCGAAGGTGAGAACGGCCACCAAAGCAGGCGATGCGGCGAACGCGACGACAGGAGACGGTTTGATGACGGGATTAATGGGATCGGATGAGACGCTACAGCGGTTCTTCGCCATGCCGTTCCCCATCGTCAGCGGGCGATTGGACCGAACTCTATGAAGGTAAACCTGACGATCAATGGTGCGCTGACGACCGCCGAGGTAGACGACGACACCCCTCTGCTCTGGGTGCTGCGCGACACACTCAAGATGAAGGGCACGAAATACGGCTGCGGTATCGGACAATGCGGCGCTTGCACCGTCATCGCCGATGGCCAGGCGACCCGCTCCTGTTCCCTTACGGCTTCGGCGGCAGTCGGACTCGACATCACGACGATCGAAGGTCTTTCACGCGACGGTGACCAGTTCGTCCAGAAGGCCTGGCAGGATCTGCGGGTGCCGCAATGTGGATACTGCCAGTCCGGCATGATCATGGCGGTGACAGCTCTCCTCGCGAAGTCGGTCGATCCTACTGACGACGAGATCGATCGGGAGATCACCAACATCTGTCGTTGCGGCACCTACGAACGCATACGCGCGGCGATCCACGCCGCGGCCAACAACCGGATCTGACGACGGCATGCACACCGATCGGCGTACCCTGCTGAAGTCCGTGGCGGCGGTCTCCGCCGGCGTCGTGTTTCCCGTGGCGATGTCCGGCTGTCGAGTGGCCGACTACGGCCCAGCCACGCCGGTCGAACTCATCTCCTGGGTCGTCATAGAGCCGAACAACACCGTTCGGATACGGATACCTCAGAGCGACATCGGCCAAGGCGTCATCACCACGCTGTCGCAGGTGCTCGCCGAGGAGATGGATCTGGACTGGTCGCTCGTCCGACCCGAATTCTTCGATCCGCTGACCAACCTGAAGCGCGGCAACGTCTACGTCTACACGTGCACCGAGAGCAGCTGGTCCGCGGACAGGCTGTTCGACCCGATGCGAATGGCGGGCGCGCAGATCCGGCAGATGATGCTTATCGCGGCCTCGCGCCGCTCGGGGATCGCGATCGAGGATCTGCGGACCGAGAACAGCAGCGTCCTATCCGCAGGCGGCGGGCGTCAGAGCTACGCGGAACTCGCTCTGGCCGCCTCGCACATCAAGCCACCCGAGCCGGCAAAGGTGAAGCTCAAGGCGGCGGCCGACTACCGCCTCATCGGCAAGCCCATCAAGCGCCTGGATCTCAAGCAGAAGACGAACGGCACGCTCCAGTACGGCATCGATGTCGACCTTCCGGGCATGCTCTACGCAGCCGTGCGTCAGTCGCCGGTTTACGGAGGGAAACTCGTCTCCTGGGACGAAACCGCGATCGCTGGGATGCCTGGCGTGGTGAAGGTTGTGCGCATCTCCCGCGGCTCGAGCGGACTGAACGGGCCGATCGCCGATGGCGGCGAGGACTACGGCATGGACGACGCGGTGGCCGTCGTCGCGGACAGCTTCTGGCGCGCGCGCAAGGCCCTGCTGGCCCTTCCCATCGAATGGGACGAGGGGAGCTTCGCGAACGCCAGCAGCGAGGCGATCATGGCCGATCTCACGCGACGTGTCGGTCAGACGCAGCCGGTGGTGCGCGAGGCCGGTGACTACGCGACCGCCATCGGTCGGGCAGCCCATGTGCTCGAGGCGGACTACTCTTACCCCTTCATGGACGCCATGCCGCTGGAGCCGATCAACTGCACGGCATGGCTGCGGCCGGACGGGCTGCAGGTGTGGGCATCGACGCAGTTCGCACAGGACGCTCACCGCCTCGCCGCCATCACTGCGGGGCTTCCACCGGAGAAGGTCCAGTTCAATCTGCCCTACAGCGGCGGAGCCTTCGGCCGGCGGTGCCAGAACGAGTACGTGTCACAGGGAGTGCAGATCGCAAAGGCGATTCCCGGCAGGCCGATCAAGCTCATCTGGACCCGAGAGGAGATGATGGCTCGGGGCTATCCGCCTCCCATCACCGTGTCCCGTTTCAAGGCGGCGCTGGACGAGAACGGCAAGGTCATCGCGTGGTTCAACCGCGTAGTGAGCGGGACGGCCCCTGACCAGAGCTACGGTCCCGCCCGCCTTCCGCACTACGTGCCGAACCTGCAGATCGAATATGCCCGGATCAAGACGCCGCAGCCGTTCGGCTGGATGCGTGGCGTGGCGTTCACCCAGCACGTCTGGATGAACCAGGGCTTCCAGGATGAACTGGCCGTGGCCGCAGGACGGGATCGGGTCGACCTGTACATGGAGCTGCTCGACGAGAATACGGTGCCCGCCGACCTGAAGGATCGGGACGTAGCCGTGAACCGCATCCGCAACATGAGGGACGCGTTGAACCGGGTCACGAAGCTCGCGGGATGGGGACAGCGGTTGCCCCGCGGGCGCGGGCGCGGCGTCTCGGTCAGCGATTTCAGCTACTGGGTGACGTACAGGACCGGCACCGCGTCCGCGGTGGTCGACGTGACGCTCGACGGCAAGGGTGGGCTGAGGGTGGATCGTGTCGTCGTGGTGCTGAACTGCGGACGGATCCTCAATCCGGAGGTCGTGCGTGGTCAGGTGGAGGGGAGCATCTTCTGGGCGATCACGACCGCCCTCTACGGTAAGATCACCCTAAAGGACGGCCGCGTGGTCGAGCGGAACTTCCAGGACCACAACGTGGCCCGGCTGGCGACCGCGTGCAGGAACATCCACATCGAGCTCGTCGAAAGCGACGAGCACCCCGCAGGCGTCGGTGAGGATGCGGTCCCGATAGTGATGACCGCCATGCTGAATGCGATCTACGACGCCGGCGGGCCGCGGGTACGCTCGCTTCCGCTCAGCGATCACGACCTCTCCTTCGTCTAGGGCCACGTACCCGGTAGCCTTGTCATACGATCCGAAGTCGAACGCGTGCACGCACATTCAAGGCATGCCCATTTCGAAGGATCAGGCTGCGCGGACCACCAACATGGTTGGGACACATCGCCCGCCTCGCTAGTGAAAGGGGTCCGGCTCAGACCACAGAGCCGGTGCGATTCCGCGCCCGTGAGACGCCCCATGCGCCGCCTCGGCCCGCCGCCGGACGTTCTCGCGGTCAGGCGCACGCCAGCAGGTGGCGGCGGTAGGACGGCGAGAACGTGTAGGAAGCGGTATCTGAGCCTACGATACGCTCCGAATGGCCAACGCTTCGGCCTTGCAGAATGCGTTCTTCGACACGAGCCTGCCGGCTTCGAAGCGCAGGATGTCGAGACCGTCCACCGACGACACCGATCCGTCTGCTGCGGTCATGACCATCGTCCAGGTGACGAGGGCACGTTGGTCGGACTCGTCGAGGATGGTCGAGGACACGTCGTAGCTGACGCTGCCGAGCGAACCGTCGAAGATCGACTTCAAGGAAGCTCCGATCGCGTCGACGCCACTGTGCTCGGCGCCGGCCGGGTCTACGTAGACGGCGTCGGGTGACAGAAGGCTGACCATCCGATCAAACTCTCCGCCGTTGAAGGTGCTCATGAAGGCGGTGGTGCTATCGGCAAGACTGGACATCGTCATTTCCTCGTTGGTGTCAGTGAAGCTCTTCTCAGGCCATGGTCGGGGCGCACGCCCGCTGCATGATCCGGAGACGGGTCAGGGTTTGGGCGATCCGACTGTGTCGGGGTTCAGTCCGAGCCTCGCGCGGAACATGCGAGGCGAGCAGCTCGCCCACCTCTTGAACGCGATGCGGAAATTGCTCACCTCGGAATAGCCTGCACGATCCGCGACGTCGCAGATGGTCAGCGACGCGTCTGCAAGGCATCGCTTAGCGAAGGCGAACCTCGCGTCCGCCAACGTCTTGGCATACGTCGTCCCGAGTTCACGCAGCCTGCGGCGGAGAGTCCGTCCGGATAGACCCAGCTCACGCGCGATGTCCGCTTCCGCAGCGTCGAAGCGGGGACCGTCCAGAACTGCGCTCTTCAGTCTTCTGACGAGCAACGGGTCTCCCTCGGAACGACTGGTGGGCGGAACGCAAGATCGATCGGTGCGAGAACAGCGCTCGGTCCCCTCCTCGGCATCCCCGGTCGCGGCTGGAGCGCCGGATCGGGGTCGTTCGAGCCCATCTGCTCGAAGGTGCCCGATCGCCGCCATGACGAGCGATAAGGAATCGCTTTCGACGATCCCCCAAGGAGCAAACGTACGCGATTCCACAGCGGGGGGACGAATAGGCAACTCGTCGCAACCCGCGAGATCCGTCGGAACCGGCCACCTCGCTGATGTAAACGCCATGCTGCGGCCTTCTCTCTCCTGACCTTCCAACAGTCGCGAGCTCGCGGCCCAGCGACGGGGCGAGTCCGCGCGTCGTCAGGCACGATCCGCCAGGGAGAGGTCGCTCGCGGGCATTGCGACGGCAGTTGATCGACCGGCCTGGCGGACCTGACGAACTGTGGACGAGGGGGGAATCATCCACCGGCACCTCATCAATTATACGAATGTAGAAATCAAGTGGTTTTGATCGAATGTGGTCTCCGTGACTGACTCTCTCTGGGCCTCACGTCGTGCGCTCCCTGTGGAAGCGGAGATCAGACCATCGGCTGATGTGCTGGGACGTTAAACCAAGAACGAAATCAAGCTTGTATTTAGTCGATTGCAGAATTAGCGTTCGGTCAGCAGCAGAGGAGAGGGCGTTGAGAGCCTATCGCATAGGGCAGATCGTGCCGAGTTCGAACGTGACGATGGAGACGGAGATCCCCCGCGCTCCTTCGGGCCCGCGAGTCCATCTCACCGGAGCGGTTCACCTTCCACTCGGCCCGGATTGCGGATGAAGCACGTCACGAAGGAGGAGCTGTCGAAGATGGACGGCGCCAGCGACACCTGCGCGGTGGAGCTCTCTGACGCGGCCGTCGACGTGATGGGCTATGCGTGCCTCGTCGCCATCATGTCGATGGGCAAGGGCTACCATCGCGAGTCACAGGCACGCCTGCATCAGGCGACAGTCGAAAACGGCAATCCGGCTCCCGTCGTCTCGTCCGCCGGTGCGTTGGTGGATGGCATAAAGGCGATCGGGGCGAAGCGCGTGGCCATCGTCGCGCCGTACATGAAGCCGCTCACCGAGCTGGTCGTGGAGTACATCCGCGCCGAAGGCATCGACGTCGTCGAATGGCGTGCGCTGGAGATCTCAGACAATCTCGCTGTCGCCGCGCACGATCCGAGCCGCCTTCCCGGCATCCGTGGCTTCGATGGAGCATATCGCCGTGGTGGATGCCGTGGTGCTCTCGGCCTGCGTGCAGATGCCTTCGCTGCCGGCCGTGTCCGTCGTGGAGGCGCAGGTCGGGAAACCGGTGTTGACGGCCGCGATCTCGACAACCTGGGCGATGCTCAAGGCACTCGATCTCGACACGCGCGTCCCTGGCGGCGGCACGCTGCTGTCAGGAGCATACTGATGGCACCCGCCGGCTTCGGCTACAACGTGCATGCCAACGGCATACGACATCATCTGGTGCGCTACGGCGCTCCGGGATACCCAGTCATGCTGCTGGTGCCCGGGATCACCTCGCCGGCGGTCACCTGGGAATTCGTCGCCTCCCGGTTGGCGGACGCCTACGAGGTCCCACGTCCTCGACGTGCGCGGCCGAGGCCTGAGCGAGGCGGGCGATCTGGACTACTCGCTCGACGCGATGGCGGACGACGTGATCGCGGTGTCCGGCGAACTCGGCTTCGATCGACCGTTGATCCTGGGACATTCCATGGGTGCCCGCACCGCGATCCGGGCGGCCCGCAAGGCACCGGGAACGTTCGGCGGCCTCATCCTGGCCGATCCACCGGTCAGCGGACCCGGCCGCCGGCCGTACCCCTCCGCCTGGCCGTGGTACGAGGATTCCATCCTGCTTGCGCAGCGGGGATGCTCTGCGGAGGACATGAGGGCGTTCTGCCCGACATGGACCCAGGACCAGCTCGCCCTTCGTGCGGAGTGGCTTCACACCTGCGAACTGCGCGCCATCGACGCGGCGTACAGGGGCTTCCATTCGGACGACATCCATGCGGATCTGCCGCAACTGGACCTGCCGATGAGGCTCATCGTCGCCGGTGGATCGCCGGTGATCGAAGCCGACGACGTCGCCGAGATCCGCGGCCTCGCACCGGCGATCGAGATCGTCACCGTCGAGGGGGCCGGGCACATGATCCCCTGGGACGACCTTGAAGGCTTCCTCCGCGCAGTGGCGGACTTCCCAGCCAACATCGATGAGGCTCCAGCACATGGATAGGTCCAGCTTCACGGAGATCTGCCTCCATCAGCTGAGGATGTCGGGAGTTCGGGCGGACGAACGGGTGGTCGTGCTGACTCAAGGGGACGACCGACTGGACTATGCCGACGCGTTCCTCGCCGCGGGTCGCGCGCTGAAGGCCAACATCTACCACATGCGCCTCCCCGCGCCGCCGCCGATGGGCGGCTGGGCCGTGGGCCAGACGCCGCTGTCGAGGATGCCCGAGGCGGTCGAGGCGCTCAAGAACGTCGACATGGTGATCGACTGCATCTTCCTTCTTTTCTCACCGGAGCAGATGGCCATACAGGCAGCGGGTGCGCGGATCCTGACGGTCGTCGAGCCGCCGGAGCTTCTCGCCCGGATGCTCCCATCGAAGAAGCTGCGTGAGCGGGTCGAGACCGCGGGAGAGCTGCTGGCCCGCGCCAGAATGATGCACATCACCTCGCCTCACGGTACCGACGTCACCTACAAGATCGGGCGCTATCCCACCGTGACCGAATATGCGTGCACGGACGAGCCGGGGCGCTGGGACCACTGGCCGTCCGGCTTCGTGTTCACGGGCGGTGACGACGATGGGGTCGACGGACAGATCGTCGTGGCCCCCGGGGACGTCCTGCTGCCGCAGAACATCTACGTCCGCGAGGCGATCACCTACACGATCGAGAAGGGCATCGTCACTTCGATCCGTGGCGGCTTCGAGGCCGAGATCGTCAAGTCCTACATGGCCGACTTCAACGACCCGCGCGGCTTCGCGATGAGTCACATCGGCTGGGGCATGAACCCCGACGCGCGCGAAATGGCACCGCATGACGCCGGGCGAGTTTCCGGGGCCGGATATGGGGATGGAGCCGCGAAGCTTCCTCGGCAACGTGCTGTTCTCGACCGGCCCCAACAACGAGCTCGGCGGTGCGAACGACACCGACTGCCATCTCGACATCCCGTTGCGCGGCTGCTCGCTGTTCCTGGATGGCGAACCCGTCGTCCTCGATGGCCGCATCGCGGCGAAGGATCTTCTCGACGGGGACTCGCGAGGTGTTCGATGTCGCAGGATGAGGTCTACGACAAGGCGGGGGTTCGGTCGCACCGTGCCCCGCGGCGAGCGCCCGGGGTCGTCGTCGTCGACTTCAGCTACGGGTTCACGGACACCAGCTACCCGACGGCCGCCGACATGAGGGATCAGATCGCCAGGACGCGGAAGATAACCGATCTGGCGCGCAACCGCGGCTTTCCGGTGATCTACACGACCATCGCGTACCAGCCGTGGGAGGCAGAGAGGCTGCCCTGGCTCCGCAAGGCGACGGGGATGAAGGCGCTCCTCGTTGGTACGAGGCTGGTGGACATCGACGAGTCGACCGGCATCGTCGACGGCGATCCCGTGGTCGTGAAGCACGGAGCCTCGGCGTTCCATGGCACGAACCTCGCCGCGCTGCTCACGGCCGCGGGCGTGGACACGCTAGTCGTGACGGGCGCCACCACGAGCGGATGCGTGCGTGCCACGGTGGTCGACGCCGTACAGTCCGGCTTCACCGTCCTGGTGCCGCAGGACTGCTGTGCCGACCGCGCGACCGCGCACACCATGCTACCCTTTACGACATAGATCAGAAGTACGGAGACGTCACAGACGCCTCGGACGTCATGGAATGGCTGGGACGGATCTAGAAGCGACAACCGCGGCGCGCGGCGCCGGGACCCAAGATGGAGGACGGATGGAATGGCTAAGCATGTGATCGTCGTCGGTGCGGGACCGATTGGCCTCCTCACCGCCTTCGGGCTCGCCAAGGAGGGCACGCGCGTGACCATCCTCGAAGCGGAGGACAAGTTCAACGACAAGCCCCGCGCGCTCGTCTACCACTACCCCGTACTGCCGCACCTCGAGCGGCTCGGCCTGCTGCAGGACTGCGTGGCGGAAGGCTTCCTGCGGCAGAGCTTCGGCTGGCACATCCACAGCACCGGCGAGATGATCGAGTGGAAATGGTCTCCCGAGGGCATGGGCGGTCACGCCCTGCACCTGCACCAGGGGCTGCTATCGAAGATCCTGGCACGACACGCCTCCGCGTTACCGAACGTCGAGATCCTGCTCCACACGAAGCTGACCTCATGTTCTCAGAACGACGCCGGCGTCATCGCTGAGATCGAAGGTCCGGATGGCCCCGCAGTGCTAGAAGCCCGACTACCTCATCGGTGCGGACGGAGCGAACAGCACCGTGCGCCGGCAGGTGCTGGATCTTCAGTTCCTGGGGACCACGTGGCCCGAGCGGTACGTCGCCACCAACACGCGCATCGACCTGTCCTCGCGCGACTACCCCAAGTCCGTCATGCAGCTCGACCAGAAGCACGGCTCGATCATCTGCAAGATCGAGGAGCCCGACGTGTGGCGCGTCACCTTCGTGGAGGATCCCGATCTGCCCATCGAGGGGATCGAGGGTCGGATCGACGCCATGTTCGCCGACCACCTGCCGGACCTGCCCTACGAGGTGCTGGCCTACTCCCCCTACCGCATGCACCAGCGGATCGCGGACCGCATGCGCGTGGGCCGCATACTGCTCGTCGGGGACGCTGGCCATGTGACGAACCCGACCGGCGGCCTCGGCCTCACCGGCGGGCATGTTCGACGCCTTCGCGCTTATCGGAGCTCTGAACCGCGTCATCCATGACGGTGCAGGCGACGAGATGCTCGAGTTCTACGAACGCGACCGCCGTCGCGTGTTCGCCGAAGTCACCTCGCCCCGCGCGTCCGCCAATCTGCGCAGCCTCTACCACCTCAAGGAGGGTCAGGAGAAGGAGGACCGGATCCAGTTCCTCCGGACCGTCGGGGGCGACTAGAGGCTCCTGGAACGCGAACTGAGCTTCACCAAACAGATGGAGACGCAGTTCTGAACGACCAACGGCCCTTCGAACTCCGCCGACTTCGGCGGTACCTTCCTGACGTCGGGCCCGGTTGCGGCTGGCGGTCATGTCTCATCCGGCATAAACGCCTACGTCCAATGGTTCATCCCGGTGGATCGCCGCCCCTTGTCAGTGCATCCTCGTGCACGGCGGCGGCGGTCAGG
This sequence comes from Helianthus tuberosus, assembly GCA_030545235.1. Classification (NCBI taxonomy): domain Eukaryota; kingdom Viridiplantae; phylum Streptophyta; class Magnoliopsida; order Asterales; family Asteraceae; genus Helianthus; species Helianthus tuberosus. Next base: position 25,122 of record JARYGA010030044.1, on the reverse strand, counting down.
GCGCGGATTTCATCAGCACGCCGGACGGCCGGCCAGGGTGGGTGCACAGCTTCCTGCGTGCTGGTTACGCAACCTTCGTCCTCGATCGGCCGGGCCATGGACGATCTCACTGGAACGATCGGGTCCTCGGGCCCATTGCACCAGTTGCAGACTACGAGGCGCTCTACTCGCGCTTCATCGAGCCGGAGAAGCACGGTTTGTGGAAGGAGGCCGTCGCGCACAACCGATGGCCGGCCGATCCGCTCTCCGGAGATCGCTTCATGGCGGGCCAGGGTCCGATGGCCGCCAGTCTCGCATCCAGCCAGCGCCACGTGGAAGCCATCGCGGAACAGCTGTTTCCGGACGACCGGGCCGACGATCATTGTGAGCCACTCGATGGGTGCGCCGTGCGGTTGGGCGCTGACGGCCCTAGGCGGCGAGAACGTTGCGGGCCCGTGGTCGCAGCGGAACCATTCGGCTACCCGGCATGGTCCATCCATTGGGCACCTTCGACAACGGTCTGGTTCCGACGTCCTACCATGGGCGCCATGATCCCTTCGATCGACCGGTCGCAGTGGTCACGGGCGAGGCCACCTGGATGCGGGAGACGAATGCCCTCGCGGCCGACTTCCTCCGCGTCCGCGCGCCGGTCCTTCCGAGCACATCCTCCTCGAACAGTACGGGATCACCCGGAAACGGACACATGCTGATGAGCGAGAGCAACAGCGGCGAGATCGCCGAGCTCGTGATCCACTGGCTTGACCGCAACGTCCGGAACGACAGGGGACAGGTCACTTCCTAGCCAGCGCGTTCCCCGCTAATGTCTGCTGCTAGCGACGATGTGGAACGGGGTGGATGGAAGCCGAAGTGATCGACGCCGAGGAGGCGCAGGAGAAGAGCGTACCGGAGACGGCGCGCAGGCCGGGCCGCCCGCGCAAGGACGGCAACCACCGCCGAGACGATCTTGAACAAGGCGGAGATCGCGTTTGCGGAAGGTGGATACGCCGGTATCAGCATCCGCGACATCGCGGATCGCGCAGGCGTCAATCAAGGGCTCATCCGCTACTACTTCGACAGCAAGCAGCAGCTGTTCGACGAGGTTTACCGGCGACGCGGCGGCCTGCTTTCGGGGTCCACCGGCAGTGTGCTTCTCGACCGCCTTTTGGATAGCGGCGAACCGCTGACGGTGAAGTCCATCATCCGCGCATACCTTCAGCCACAGTGGGATCTGAAGTACAGCGGCGAGGCGGGCGCTGCTTTCGTACGCCTGCAGGCTCGTCTTCACGCCGAGCCGGAGGAGCACGCGCTCCGGTTGCGACGCCGAGGTCTACGACGCCCTCCGTCAAGCGCTACGTCGATGCCCTCAGCATAGTGCTGCCCGCCATATCGAAAACGCACCATCGGACTTCGCATGGCGTTCCTCGTCGGCACCTACCTCTTCATGCTGAACGACCTAGGCCGCATCGAGGATCTGACGGAGGGCAAGATACTGCAGCTCTCCAAGGACGAGATGCTCGACCACATGGTCGAATTCCTCACCGCCGGCATCCAGGCTCCCAATCCCTGAAAAGGAAGGCCGGGCGCAGCCCCGCCTTCCTGATCGATCACTTGGTCCGTCGTTCCGAAGCGCATGCCCGCCTTTCTGCCCGTCGTACGTCGCCTGGGCGATCTGCCCGGCACCAAGGCAGTCGCCGATCCGCTCGACCGAACGGATGAGGCCCGCCTCACGCTTCTCCACCAGCTGATGATACAGGCCTTCCTCAGACACCTGTCCCGTCACCAGCACGACCGCATCTGCGGCGATCTCGCTGTCCGCGCCGTCAAGCAGGCGGTTCACCTTCACGGAGCCCTCCGAGATCGACGCGATGGACGTTCCCACGACGATCGAGATTCCTGCCTCGTTCATCGAGTTGATCACGTGGACCATTTCAAGGGTGTTGTGCGTCCACGGTGACGGATCGCTTGCGGTCGTGACGTAGGTGACCTTGCACCCCGCCTTGGCCAGGCGATCGGCCACGACGGCGGCCATGTAGTAGTAGTCCTCGTCGTAGACCACGACGCTTCCGGACTGCGGCAGTCGATCATCAAGGATGTCCTCTGGCGTGAGGACGTGGGGAAGATCCTGACCGGGGATCGGTTCGTCATGATGGCGCCCGACGCCGCCACCCCCGCCACTTCGCACCCGTGGCGACGATCACGTGATCCGCCTCGAAGCCGGCGATGTCGTCGGCGCCCAGGCGGGCTGTCGAGGTACATGTTGACGTTCGGCATCGTCTGCAGCTGACCGACCCGGTAGTCGACCACGCGGCCCCAGGCGCTCAGCCGCGGGCAGTCCTGCGCTCGCGCACGAGTCTACCGCCCCACTCGCTTCCCGCATCGGCGATCGACACCTGGTAGCCACGCTTGGCCAACGTATGAGCCGCCTCCAAGCCAGCCGGTCCGCCGCCGACGACGAGGATCGATGCGTTCGGATCGTGCGCCGCAGGCACCTTCTCAGGATGCCAGCCACTGACATGCTCCTCTCCCGCGGACGGGTTCTGGGTGCAACGGATCCGCGACGAGGTCATGACCTCGGCGGTGCACGCGTTGCAGCCGATACACTCGCGGATGTCGTCCTGGCGTCCCTCATCGATCTTGTTCGGAAGAAACGGATCGGAGATCGACGGCCGCGCGGCTCCGATCAGGTCGAGCACGCCGCGCTTGATCTGGCTCACCATCGCGTCGGGCGAAGTGAAGCGGCCAACCCCAACCACGGGCTTGGCTGGTGACCTCTTCACGAAGTCGATGAAGGGCTCCTGCTGCCCCTCCTCAAAGAAGCGGCTGCTTCCGCTGTCCCACGCCCAGTCGCTGACGTTCACGTCCCAGAGATCGGGAACATCGGCCAGAGCCTCGACGACGCGTCGGCCGTCCTCAAGGGCGGTGATGCTCGAAGCTCGGCGCCTCTCCTCCACTGCGAAGCGAACCGCTACCGCGCACGTGTCGCCGACCGCGTCCTTGACGTCCGACAGCGTTTCGCGAAGCAGGCGCACCCGGTTCTCGAACACTCCGCCGTATTCGTTCGTTTCGCTTGTTCACGCCGCTGTCGAGGAAGTCCTGGAGAAGCGACAGGTTGTGCGCGCAGTACACGTAGACGATGTCGAAGCCCGCCTTCTTCGCGCGGATCGCCGCGTCGCGGTACCAGCGGCGGAAGTCGAGGATGTCTTGGCGGTCGATCGACCTGGCGGCCGATCGGGTTGTAGAAGTAGTGCGGGTACTTGGTGGTCGGCGACAGCGGATGCTCGCGGTGATAGATCGCCGGCCCCGAGGCGCCCGCGTGCGCGAGTTCGACCGCCCGCCAGGGCGCCATGCTCCTTCACCGCCGCCCACGACCCGGGAGAGCGGCTCGATGTACTTGTCATCGTACATGCGCGGGATCCGGAAGGGGCGCGTGATCGGAGGTCTCATGGATCATCGTCTTCTTCGAGACAGACGACGCCCCAGCCGCCCTCGGCCCGAACCTTGCGGAACGCGATCATCTCTTCGAGTGCGGTCATGCCCATAGCGGTCGCGTGGGGAACCACGTAGAAACGGTTTCTTCGTCCGGACGGGACCGATCTGCACTGGTTCGAAAAGGATGTCGTATCTAGGATCGCGCATCTATAACTCCGCCGGCGGCTCGCTTGGGAGCGGATTTCCCGACCTCGTAAGTCGGCGGTTCGTCCATCCCCGCCGGAGTCGGATGGACCAGCCGCATACTAAGGCATTGGCGCACGGAGCCGAGTATGGAAAGCGGCCATAAAACAGCACCCCGTGAACCCCTGCGGCGCCGGTTGACGGGTGCAGGGTGGGTTGCTCGTCATCGTCAAGATCGTCAAACGATGGCGTCTTCCGTCGGCTGTGTACCTAGGGCCGCATCGCCGACTGCCTCGGTCGGACGCGCTTTGGACGGCACATCGAAAAGCAGATGGCACTTGAGGCTGAGCCTCGGCGTCGCATCAGAGTGCGAAGGCCACCAGCCGACCCGGTCTCAACCGGTCTGCTTCGGCAGGCGAGACGATGCCGATCGGCCCATTGGGGCAGTGATGGACATGTCGAAGAGCCGCAAGCCCGGCTCCGGCGTTTCAACACACTGACGAAGCGTTCTCTTCTCCGTTCGAGCGATGCGCCGGCCGCCTCATCCCGAACATGACCAATGTGAGGACTGCCATGACCCAAGACAGACGCACCGATCACGCGTCCCGCGACGACGGCATCGCCGTCAACACGTATACGACAGTCTCGAAGCGGCCGCAGGTGCCTCACGAGGTATTCGCGACCTACTGGCGCGACGTGCACGGGCCTCTCTGCTCACGGGTCCCGGGCTTGGCCTGGTACGTCCAGTACCATCTCGATCGCGAGCAGGACGCGCACCTGTGGCCGAGACAGGAAGGAGTGCTGCCTTTCCCCGACTACGTGCTTGATGGAGGAGTGGAGATCGGGTTCGCCGACGCTGCCGATCAGGCCGTCTTCAACGAGGCGTCATCCGTATTGTTCTCCGACGAACAGAACGTGTTCGCCGCTACGGTCGCCTACTCGCTTCCACGAGGATCGCAGACGCTGATCGACAGGATCGCCGACCCCATCCCCAACGGCAATGACGCCTTCGACCGGATGCACGTCCATTTCGGACCGGGTGACAAGGATCCGAAAGGATTTGCCGCGTTCATGGCGGAATTCGCCGCAAGGCTTGCTGCTGATCCGGCACTGCTGCGCGTCCGACTGCATGTGCCCGAAGCGTATGACAACGCCGATCCCGCACCGCCAGCGCCGGACGTGGCGCACACCGTTCCCTCGGAACGGGAGCGCCTGGTGGTTCTGGATCTGACCTTCGCCACACCGCTGGCACGGCGGAGCTTCTTCGCATCCGACGGCTTCCATCACACAATCGACGGACAGAGGGAGCATATCGGCCACGTCACCGCCTTTGCGGTAAGCGGCATGTACACCTACGTACGGGACAAGAAGCTGACATTGGCCGGCTTGAGAGGCAGTCGCGCCGCGCAGCTCATCGAACGGCTGGGCGCCGTCAACCAGACCTCTGACGACGTTCGGCACCTGTTGCTGACCGGCAGGCTGGACTAGGAGCGGCGTCGGCGGTGCTTCCAGACGAGAACCTTCGCCGACGCTCCACGCCCCTCCTCGCGGCCTCATCGACTTAAATTCCAGCCGCTGGTCGACCGGACCGATCTCCCGGTCGCTCGTAGCGCCGTTCCCCCCGAACCGGGGGCGACCGTGGATGCGGTCGTCCCGTCCGGACGCCTTCGGCGGATGGAATCCGCACCTCATGGCATGGCCACTACCGATACCGAACTGTGGAACCGGTCCATCTTCGTCGATGGGTGAAGTCATCCATGTCGTGCGGCCACTACGACAATGGATGACGTTGCCGAAATAGCCGCCTATGATGCTCGCAGCCGTGCCGAGCCTCCATGCCCTTGCCAATCCTGCGCGTTTCCTCGCCCTTGCACGTCCCGTCACGCCGTTGCTGCTGTGGGCCGGCGTCGTACTGCTTGCGATCGGCGGCTGGGGGGGACTGACGCAGACGCCGCCCGACTATCTGCAGGGCGAGAGCGTCCGCATTCTCTACATCCACGTCCCCTCGGCGTGGCTCGGCATGGGCGGCTGGAGCGGGCTGGCGATCAGCAGCATCGCGTTCCTCGTCTGGCGCCACCCGCTCGCCAACGTCGCAGCGCGGGCGATCGCGCTGCCCGGCGCAGTGTTCGCAGCGGTCTGCCTGATCACTGGCTCGATCTGGGGGCGCCCAACCTGGGGGACGTGGTGGCAATGGGACGGGCGGCTGACTTCGATGCTGCTGCTGTTCTTCGTCTACTGCGGCTACATGGCCCTTGCCCGCGCCGATGCGGAGCGCGGCGGCGACGGCCGCATTCCAGCAATCTACGGCATAGGCGGCACTGCGCTGCTGCCGATCATCCGCTATTCAGTGATCTGGTGGAACACGCTTCATCAGGGACCCTCGATTGGCCTGACCAAGTCGAGCATCGCCGGCAGCATCCTGTGGCCTCTGGGCTTCACCATGACCGGCTTTACGCTGCTTTTCGCGGCGATAGTACTGATGCGGATGCGGACGACGCTCGCCCGGCTCAAGGCAGAAGCACAACTGAGGCGGATGGCGCGGCCGTGAACGCCTGGCCGTTCGTCATCGCCGCATATTCGATCGCGCTCGGCGCCGCCGCGGTGCTGACACTGCTCAGCTACGTCGCCATGAAGCGCACAGAGAGATGAAGGCCAAACATCAACGACTGACGCTGGCACTGCTAGGCGTCGCTGCTGTGGTCGCCGCGGCGCTGCTCGCCATGTCGGCGCTGAAGGACCAGGCGTCGTTCTTCTATGCGCCCTCCGATGTACGGAAACTGGGCCTGCCCCTTGGCCGCGCCGTCCGCCTCGGCGGCATGGTCCAGGCCGGCTCCGTCCGGCGCGGGGCGGATGGCGTCACGGTCCACTTCGTCGTTGGCGACGGCATCGCGACCACCCCGGTGACCTTTGCCGGCATCACCCCGGACCTGTTCCGCGAACGCTCCGGCGTTGTGGCCGAGGGTCAGTTCAACGGCGACGGCAGCTTCACCGCGACCAACCTGCTCGCCAAGCACGACGAGAAGTACATGCCCCCCGAAGTGGCGGGCAAGATGCACGAAACCAAGACCCTCGAGCCATGATCGTCGAAGGGGGCTTGCCGCGCCGTGGTTCACCGCTGCGCTCGCGCGCTGCAACCGCCGATTGCGGTGCTCGGCCTCGCCTGCGATCACGCCGAGCCGATCGCCGCGGTGCGGCTGATCGCGATCGTGCAGCGCGCTGGCGCGTGAGGCCTCCGACACGCGAACCCAGCTGAAAGCCAACTTCGAAGGGAAGCTGAGCCAGCGCATTGCGGGCAACGAACGGCCCGCCTAGGCCGGGCCGATGAACTACATCTACCTCGCGGTCGCGATCATCGGCGAAGTGATCGCCACGTCGTTCCTGAAGCAGTCGGAGGGGTTCACGCGTCCCGTACCGACCATCGTCATGACCGTAGGCTATCTCGTAACCTTCTACTCCCTGTCGCTTGCGCTGCGCACCATTCCCACGGGAGTCGCATACGCCATCTGGTCGGGAGTGGGCATCGTACTGGTCGCCACGATCGCGTGGATCGTCCAAGGACAGAAGCTGGACGCGGGGGCCATCGCAGGCATGGCCCTGATCGTCTGCGGCGTCGTCGTGATGAACGTGTTCTCAGCGACTAACGGACACTGATGCCACGTCAACGGCTGGTCGGCCCAAGCCACTCGCGTCGGAGGCTCTGGCTGCTTCGGCATGCATGGCGATGTACGGTGAGTGGCCGCCATCTGACGGCACCATTTGCCTTCGTAGCGTCAAGCCGTTTCTTGGTGAACGCTAAACGGGCGGGAGCGCGAGGCTTCCTGAAACACGTATTTGGCGAGGAACCGTATGCCGGCGCGATTACCGAGTCCGCGATCTGGTGTACAGTCATAGCGCCATTCCCCCCGAACCGACGGTGGCCGCGGTCGATGGGTCGTCCCAATCGGATGCCTTTGGCGGGTGGAAGCCGCACCTCATTGCACGACCACCACCGATACCGGACCGTGAAGACGGTCCATCTTCGTCGAGGGGCAAAGTCATCCATGTTGTGCGGCTACTACGAGATGGCTGACGTTGCCGAGAAAGCCGCCTATCATGCTTGCAGCCGTGCCAAGTCTCCACGCCCTTGCCAATCCTGCGCATTCCCTCGCCCTTGCACGTCCCGTCACGCCGTTGCTGCTGTGGACCGGCGTCGTACTGCTTGCGATCGGCTGCTGGACGGGACTGACGCAGACGCCGCCCGATTATCTACAGGGCGACAGCGTCCGCATCCTCTACGTCCATGTGCCTGCGGCGTGGCTCGGCATGGGCGGGTGGAGCGGACTGGCGGCGAGCAGCATCGCCTTTCTCATCTGGCGCCACCCGCTCGCCGCGGTCGCCGCGTGGGCGATCGCGCTGCCGGGGGGCGGTGTTCGCTGCGGTGTGCCTCGTCACCGGCTCCATCTGGGGACGGCCGACCTGGGGGACGTGGTGGCAGTGGGGACGGGCGGCTGACCTCGATGCTGCTGCTGTTCTTCGTCTATTGCGGCTATATGGCGCTTGCCCGCGCCGATGACGAGCGGGGCGACGACGGGAGGATCCCGGCACTCTACGGCATCGCCGGCACCGCGCTGTTGCCGATCATCCGCTATTCGGTGATCTGGTGGAATACGCTTCATCAGGGACCCTCGATCAGCCTGACCAAGTCTAGCATCGCCGGCAGCATCCTGTGGCCTCTGGGGTTCACCCTGACCGGCTTCACGCTGCTTTTCGCGGCAATAGTGCGGATGCGGATGCGGACGACGCTCGCGCGACTCAAGGCGGAAGCACGACTGAAGCGGATGGTGCAGCCGTGAACGCCTGGCCGTTCGTCATCGCTGCATATGCGATCGCGCTCGGCGCCGCCGCAGTACTGACGCTGCTCAGCTACGTCGCTATGAAGCGCACCGAGAGATGAAGGCCAAATATCAAAGATTGATTCTGGCACTGCTAGGCATAGCTGCTGTTGCCGCCGCGGCGCTGCTCGCCATGTCGGCGCTGAAGAACCAAGGGTCGTTCATCTATGCGCCCTCCGATGTACGAAAACAGGGACGGCCCCTCGGGCGCGCCGTCCGCCCCGGCGGCATGGTCCCGGCCGACTCCATCCGGCGCGGAGCGGATCGCGTCACCGTCCACTTCGTCGTCGGCGACGGCATCGCGACCACCCCGGTGACTTACGCCGGCATTGTCCCTGACCTGTTTTAAGAACGCTCCGGCGTAGTAGCCGAGGGCCAGCTCGTGTTGCAATATAAGGATTGTAGCTAATTGCCGGCTTCCTCCGCCGCGCGTAAAAGTAGTCATCTATTAACACTATAGAAGGGAGTAACTGATGAGGCCGACCACATGGTTGCCGTGCATGGCACTCCTCCTCACTGCTGCTGGTGACGACGGGACTATCTGCCGCAACGTGACAGGTGATCGCGACGGGCTGTTTCACACCTTCTGGCACGACAGGGGCGAAGGTTGTCTTACACTCGCCTCAAACGGCAGCTACCAGGTGGAATGGGCGCTCGAGTCACAAGACAACTTAGTCGCAGGTCGCGGCTGGCGCCGAGGCTCTGCCGATCGCATTGTCGGCTACCGTGCCGGGCGTTTCAACCCTGGCTCGAACGGCTACCTGACCTTATATGGCTGGTCGAAAAGTCCCCTGGTCGAGTATTACGTGGTGGACAATTGGGGCGATTTTACACCTCCTGGCCCGAGCGCGGTGCCGCTAGGTACCGTGCAAAGCGACGGTGGCACATACCGCATCTACCGCATGCGCCGGATCGAGCAGCCCTCGATCTCGGGCACCGCCTCCTTCGATCAGTATTGGAGCGTCCGCACCGAACGCCGCCCGATCAGGCGCGACAGCATCATCACGTTGGCCAATCATGTCGCTGCTTGGCGACGGGCGGGGATGACGCTGGGCTCACTCGATTATCAGGTGTTGGCGACAGAGGGTTTCGGCAGCACCGGCGCGTCAGCGGTAAGGCTATGGGACCAGCGGGGTCATGCGCCACGTTGACGACCTTCAATTTGACTTGTCGTCTGGCCTGACCGCCCCGGAGGTGGATGCGAGTAGACCGATGTCGGTCACTGCATTTGTAACGTGCTGCTCGGCGATCAACTTGTGCTTCGCATCGACCGCCAACTGTGCGTTGTAGCCGACCGTGGTTCTGACCTGTCACCATTGCACTTGCACCGGGTTCCTTTAGCAAAAATTTGGCTTTCGCCGCTGGCGGTCAGCTGCTCCAGCATCGCCGCTTGCACCTGTCGCTGCTCACGCACCTTTGCGATCTTCGCCGCCACCGTCTCGCAGTGACCGGGCCATCTGCTATCCTCGCCGCGGTCGATGGCGTGTAAGCGTCCGGTCTTCTCCACCTTGCTGACGAGGTGATGCGCAAGCCACAGGTGCGGCACTGTGGCAGACACCGGTGCGGCATCATGGCGACGCGAATTATCGAGATGGTTGGGCCTGAACCGCGCCGGCGGTTCAGCGAAGATGACAAGGCGCGGATCGTGTCGGAGGCGATGATGCCGGGTGCCAGCGTGTTGGAGGTGGCGCGGCGACACCGGGTGTGCACGTCGCTGGTGTATCGCTGGCGACGCACGCTGCTGCGCGATGGGGTGGCGAGCGAAGCATTGCCGTTGCCGGGGCCGGCATTCATTCCGGTCGAGGTGGCGGGCGCGCCCATGGTGCCGCATTCGGAGCCGCTCGGGCCGGGTGCGGTGGAAGTGGTCGGCCCGGCCGGGCAACGCATCCGCCTGGCACCTCCCATCGACGCGCGGGTGCTCAAGACCGTGCTGGCGGGGTTTGCTTGATCGGGCCGCCGGGCGGTGTCCGGGTGTATCTGGCGGCCGGGGTCACGGACATGCGCAAGGGCTTCGACGGGCTGGCCGCGCTGGTACAGCAGCGGCTGCGCCAGGATCCGTTTGGCGGTGCGGTGTACGCCTTCCGGGGCAAGCGTGGCGATCTGGTCAAGCTGCTGTGGTGGGATGGTCAGGGTCTCGTGCTGCATGCCAAGCGTCTGGAGCGGGGCCGGTTCACCTGGCCGGCGACCGCGGACGGCGTCGCGGTGCTGACCCCGGCGCAGTTGTCGATGCTGCTCGAAGGGGTGGACTGGCGGCATCCGATCCGGTCCTCGCAGCCGACCTTGGCCTGGTAAAAAGTACGGTTTCCTGCGGCTTTCGCGTGTATCGGCACGGGGGTTCTGGTATAAGCGGGCGTGTCGCCCGATGCCGCCTCGCTGCCCGACGATATCGCCCTTCTGAAGGCCATGCTCATTGCTGCCGGCGCCGAGCTGGAGCAGTTGCGGATGCAGGTCGCGCGGCTGCGGCGCATGGCCTTCGGCCGTTCGTCGGAGAAGCTGACGCACCAGGCTGACCAGCTGGAACTCGGGCTGGAAGAGCGCGAGGCGGAAGCCGCCACTGCGGCGATGCCGGTGGTCACCCGGACACGGGAGACCGCCAGGCCGTATCGACAGCCGCTGCCCGACCATCTGCCCCGCACCGAGGTCGTGCATGAGGCACTGTGCGTCTGCCCCGACTGCGGTGGTGCCATGCGGCGCATGGGCGAGGACGTTACGGAACAGCTCGACTATGTGCCCGCCTCGTTCCGGGTCGTGCGCCACGTCCGGCCGCGGCTCAGCTGCCGGTCATGCGAGCGCATAGTGCAGGCGCCGTTGCCGTCCATGCCCATCGAGCGCGGCCGACCCGGTGCGGGGCTGCTCGCCCATGTGCTGGTGTCCAAATACGCCGACCATCTGCCGCTCTACCGCCAGTCGGGCATCTATGCTCGCCAGGGCGTCGACCTTGCCCGCTCCACCCTGGCCGACTGGGTCGGGCGCTCGGCCGCGCTCCTCGGCCCCTTGGTCGACGCGCTCGAGCGCCCACGTCATGGGCGGCGCGACCCTCCATGCCGACGACACGCCGGTGCCGGTACTGGCCCCTGGCGCCGGTCGCACCAGGACGGGCAGGCTGTGGACCTATGTACGCGACGAGCGCGGGGCTGGCGGCGAGGCTCCGCCCGCCGTGCTGTTCCACTACGCGCCCGACCGCAAGGGCGAACGACCCGCCGGACATCTTGCCCGGTTCCGGGGCGATCTGCACGCCGATGGCTATGCCGGGTTCGACCGCCTCTATGGCGACCGCATCGCAGAGGTGGCCTGCTGGGCGCATGTCAGGCGCAAGTTCTTCGACGTCCACGCCGCAACCGGCTCCGCCACGGCCCGCGAGGCACTGGACCATATCGCCGGCCTCTATGCCGTCGAACAGGATGTGCGTGGTCGGCCCCCGGACGAGCGACGGCACGCGCGCCAGGCCAGGGCCGGACCGCTGCTCGATGCATTCCGTCAGTGGCTCGATGCAACGGGACCGAAACTGTCCCGGCGCTCCGACCTTGCGGTCGCTATCCGCTATGCGCTCACCCGCTGGACGGCGCTGACCCGCTATGCCGACGATGGTCGCCTGGAGATCGACAACAATGCCGCCGAGCGCTCGCTGCGCGGTATCGCCGTCGGGCGCAAAAACTGGCTATTCGCGGGCTCCGACCAGGGCGGGCACCGCGCCGCCAGCATCTACAGCCTGGTGGAAACCGCCAGGCTCAACGGCGTCGACCCCGAGGCCTGGCTGGCCGACACCATCAGACGCATCGCAGACCATCCGGCCCGCCGGGTCGCTGAACTGCTGCCGTGGAACTACCGGCCCGTTTGAGGTGACGCCGTCACCGGACGCTTACGATGGCGTTCGGTTCGGTCAGGTATCCCTCGATCCGCTCGTCGGCCACCGCCATGTATCTGGTCAGCTTGTCGCGAGAGAAATTGCGTTCCGAATTGTTCACTGCTGTGAGCCGGGTGCCATCCACCGCCAGCAACTCGCGCCCGAACAGGTCCAGCTTGCGGCACAGGACGACGAAGGCGCGGAACACCGCCTTGAATGCACCCCGGTTGCTGCAACGGAAGTCGGCAAAAGTCTTGTAGTCCGGCTGCAACCCGCGAGGTAGCCGGATTAGGGTCAGGACCCATTGATGTGAGCGTCGCGATCTGATTCAGTCTCCGCGAGGAGACTGGTGATGAGCGACCTTTTTTGGCTGACGGACGATCAGATGGAGCGGCTGCGGCCGTTCTTTCCCAAGAGCCACGGCAAGCCTCGGGTGGATGACCGGCGGGTGTTGAGCGGCATCGTCTTCGTCAACCGCAATGGGCTGCGCTGGCGAGATGCGCCCAGCGCCTATGGTCCTCACAAGACGCTGTACAACCGGTGGAAGCGCCGGGGCGAGCGTGGCGTGTTCACGCGCATGATGGAGGGGCTGGCTGCAGGCGATGCCGAACCGAAGACCGTCATGATCGATGCGACCTACCTGAAGGCGCACCGCACGGCATCGAGCCTGCGGGTTAAAAAGGGGCTCTCGGCCGTCTGATCGGTCGGACCAAAGGCGGCATGAACACCAAGCTCCATGCCGTGGCCGACGCGAACGGCCGCCCCCTTGAGTTTCTTCATGACCGCTGGGCAGGTCAGCGACTACACCGGCGCGGCAGCCCTGCTGGACGACCTGCCAAAAGCGCAGTGGCTGCTCGGTGACCGCGGCTACGACGCCGACTGGTTCCGCGACGCCCTCCAGGCCAAGGGCATCCAGCCGTGCATCCCGGGCCGGCGATCACGCAACGAGCCGGTCAGGTACGACAAGCGTCGCTACAGGCGCCGCAGCCGCATCGAGATCATGTTCGGCCGCCTCAAGGACTGGCGCCGGGTCGCTACCCGCTACGATCGCTGCCCCACGGCCTTCTTCTCTGCCGTCGCCCTCGCTGCCACCGTCATCTTCTGGCTGTGATCTACGAGTCCTGACCCTAGGAACGGTAGAAAAACGGTCGTCTTTAAAGGCTAAAACGACCTCAACTTGCGAGGCGAGGAGTAATTCGCGCTTTCTCGATTGGGAACGACGATCGAGACGGGCGGCGTCACTCGGTTAGCTTCTCTTCACCTCAGACATGGTATTTTCCCGGAATCTGTTCCCAAATTCATTTTCCCGAAATTGCCGTTTGGTCATGGAGTTTCGCGAAAGCCAAGATGGCTGGAATAGGTCATCGGCGGTGGATCCAGTCTCGATAGCCCCCTTCCCCCACCATCATAAGGTCGCGTCCCCAATCGGCACCGTTGCAGTGCCTTTTAAATATACCCTTAGGATACCGCCATCTCACGGTATGATTTCCGCTAGCCACCACTTCAAAGGTACCGCTAATAATCTTGGTACCTTTTGCGTCGATTGGCCCATCTATCGAGAACCAAAAGGTACCATCCCATAAAAGACCAGCGTCGATTTGGGCTATTTGGACGTGACCCGATTTATTCAATCAAAGCACTTCTTCTGATTTGACTCATACCGGTTCTGATAGATGCAAAGCGTGCTTACTCGAAGCTACATAAATCCTTTGCCTGCGTGGTCACGGTAGCGCTCGGTGTCACGGACATATTCTGCAACCATGTCGACAGAGGCATGGCGACTATGCTGGCGCATCTTGAATAAATTGGCATTCTGTCGGCCGGCTTCGGTGAGGAAGCCTGCACGCAGTGAATGGCCCGAGAACAACTCAGGCGGGTAACCGGCCGCGGCCGCGGCGGCCTTGATAACCAGTGCCACTCCTTTGGTACTCATCGCCTTGTCGGTCAGCCGCCCCTGCGGAGTCAGTTTGCGAAACACTGGCCCTGAACTAATGCCGGCTTGCTCAAGCCAAGTTTCGTAATGGCGCACGGGTTCGAGACGCGGCCCATCGAGTACGGCGACACCCTGACCCTCACCAAACTGGTCGGTCTTCGACGACTTCACTATGATTGTCAGTCCTTCTGGATCGCGGCTGACCCGGGCGATAGTGATTGCCACCAGTTCGGATCGCCGAAATGCGCCGCCCATTCCGATCGCGAGCAAAGCGCGGTCGCGATGCGCGCGAAGATCGTTGCCGACGATGCTGCGGAGCATATCACGCAGGATGTCGCCATCGGCAGCGCGCTTTTTGATAACGTCCTCCCCCTTCTTTGTTCGGCGAATGCCGCCCACCACAAGATCGAGGTCGCCGGCGCCGGGCTGCGACGTCGGTGGTTCGACCTTGGCCATGCGGTGGGCGAATACGATCGCGGCGAGGCGTCGATCGATGGTCGAACGCTTGAGCGGCCTGGCCGAACGGGCCGCGCGAAGTCTGCCGGTTTTGGTGCGCTGCTCGGTTGCGGGACTAAAGCCGGTTTCAGCCAGTTCAGTGAGAAAGGCCGCAACGGTACCCGGGGTCGCCGGAAGCGGGCGATAGCGCCGCTCGGCGCACCAGGCGAGAAACAGGTTCCAATCGGACTTGTAGGATTGCAGCGTCGCTTCGGCACGGCCGCGCCGCGCGAACGCGTCGACGCGTTCCTGGTCGGTGGGCGCGAGCTCGGGAAGATAGAGATCCTGCGGCTCGACCTTCTCGAGAACGGCTAGCGCGCCGGTGATGATCGCATCGAGATGGGGAAGCGGCGGCTCGGCCGCGGCTGCGCTGGTTTCACCGCCCCCCGCTGCCAAGACCGAAGCGATCGTCTCATTGGCCTCGGCTTGCGTTTCACCAACCTTGTCCGAAATCGTATCGGCTGTGACCATGGACGTATTCATCCGTCAGATTGGGTGGAAGGAGCTGCGCGAGCGTGCAGCCAGCCTCATGTCTTGCGGAAAATGCGTAGCTCAGGCGCCCTCGTCGACGCATTATCTTTTTTCCAGGAAGGACGGTTACTGGAAAAAAGAATGAGGGTGACGGATCCGGTTAGATCGCTTATATGTTAGTTAGACTAACCGTAGGAGCTGCCCATGGCGACCCTCGCCAACGCCGTTGATCCGGGTGCCTTTGCCAATCTGGTGTTCGCTAGCCTGGTCGAGACCGCACGCACCAAGCCAACCAAGCGGCGCGGATCCGGGCTGGCGCCTACGGTCAACGACACCTTATATATAGCGCCCACGGTTGAAGGCTTCTCCGAGCAGTATCGCACTGCCGTCGATCATGCGCTGGAGCAGCTGGCTGAAGCCGGGATCGCAGCTGATCCGGATCGCCAGGCGCTCTACGCCATCGTTGACAAGCTGCTGCCCGATATTCGCACCCGACACCTCGAGCGCAAGATCGAGCAGCTCCTCGACGTGTTGGCCGACACGCATGACCCGATGGCGGAATTCCACACCGCGGTCGCGGCCGATAACACCGCGATCCGGCAGCGCTTCCTTCAGGAGGTCGAGACGCTTACCTCGGTCGAGGTTGCTGCACGCGCCGGTCACGAAGCGAAAAACCGCCATCAGACCGCCGCGCGCTGGAAGGCGCAGGCTCGGGTTTTCGCGGTTCTCTATCAGGGGCAGGATCGCTTCCCCGGCGTTCCAGTTCGATGCCGACGGCAAGCCGCTCCCGCTAATCCGGCAGGTTCTCGCGGCCCTCCCCGCGAACCGCACGCCATGGCAAATTGCTTTCTGGTTCGTATCGTCCAACTCATGGCTTGGTGGTCCGGCACCCATTGAGCGGTTCGACGAACCAGCAGCCGTTCTCGAGGCGGCAGCCCACGAAGGTGATGAGATCAGCGGGTGACGGCCTTGGCTCCGACAGGCATCGTTCCGAAACCGCCGACCGCGTTCTTGACCCACGTCACCGACCTGCCAGTCGGAACGGTGCTTTGGCGCATTCACGCCGGGAAGCTTGCTGGAGACGCGTTCAATCCGGGTTTCGGCGCTTCGCGCTTCGCGCCGATCGGCCCGGTACGTAAGCGGGTGCCGACAGCCTACGCCGCAGAAGGGTTTGAAGCCGCGGTGTACGAGACGATCTTCCACGATCTCGATCCTGCCCAGACCTTCAAGACCTTTCCGCTGAGCAGGCTTGCCGATGTTCGCTGCTCGGTACTCCGGGTCGCCAGTCCGTTGGCGCTCCGCTCCTTTCTCGCGCCCGATCTGATGAAGCTGGGCGTCGCCCGTACCCAGCTGATCGACACGCCCGCGCGCGAATTTCCGGACACGCGGCGCTGGTCTGCGGCACTGCATCGCAAAGACGCCGCCACGCATGGGATGGTCTGGGAGTCTCGCCCCTATCCCTCGTCGCAGGCGATGATGTTGTTCGGCGATCGCGTGCCGCCTGGTGGGCTAAGCGTGGTCAGCACGTCTGGCATCGATGGTGATCCGGGGCTCGCCATGCGCTTTAAGGCGCTTGCCGATCGCTCCGGCGTGACCCTTGTCGCGTAAGATGAGAGCGAAATCTGCGGTAAAATAACGCCGTGCTGACGCTCCCGCAGGTGGGGTATCGTGGTATATGTATCTCCTAATCGACGCGTAGCGCCGGCTGCCAAGATCAGGAGCACGGGCCGTCGCGTTCCGGCCTCAAGGCCTCGTGTCCGTCACCAAGGTGGCGACCTTAAAATCGGATTGGCCTGTGGGCACACATCAAGGCGCGCGCGACACGTAAGTTCTTGCGATCAACCACCGTCTGAGCTCAACTTGCTTCTAAGAATGCATTGAGGGGGCGAACCAGTGGCGACGAATCCTGCCGAGAGGGTAGAAGCAGACCGATCTGTGATCCTGCGAGACCTCGCCGAAGACGCCTTGGCGACGTTCGAGCGGATCGTCGAGGCGGCTCTAGCGCTCTCCGGGCAGCGAAGGGCAGGTGTCGAGGCCTTCGCGAGCATCAATGAGATAAACGCCGCCAAGGCCGTCGAGAACCTTGGCCGCGTGCAGGCCGATCTCGCCTCCGCGTATCGTCACCTTCGTGACGAACCCGCGATTGCCCGCGTCGTCGTCGCCGACGAGAACGACAGGCGGGAGATCCTGTACATCTGTCGGGCGACTCCCGTGACCTGCGACGGCGTACAGCTATGCAGCAGCCTTGGACCAAAAGGCCGCCTAGCCGCGCTGCCCGTTGGAGACTTCGCTCGAATCAGGCTTCCGTCCGGCTCTGTCGATCTCGAGGTAATCGAGAAGTCCGTCTTCAAGCCGGCGTGTCCCGGCGGCCTGTGGGACTCGCGGCCGACTGTGTTTCAGTCCGAGGGCCATGGTCCACTCACCATCACGTCACTACGCGAACTCCTCACTGCGGCCGGATACAATGATGACGACCTAGATGCGCTCGAACGCCAGCTCGCGGACGATGACGAGGCTGCGAACGTGGTGGAGGGTCTACGCAGGGCCGTCCTCACGGCGATGCAGCTGCGCGACCAGCCAATTCTCGACAAATTCCAGGATGAAATTTTCCGCCTCCCGCTCGACAGCCGTCTTGCGATCCTCGGGCCGCCTGGTACCGGAAAGACCACCACACTCGTCAGACGTCTGCGGCAGAAGATCGATTTCGAGTTTCTGTCCGAGGAAGAGCAGGAACTGGTGAACGCGAGCGGAGGTGGCGGCCCTCCGCACAGCCAATCGTGGCTAATGTTCACGCCAACCGAACTGCTTAAGCAGTATGTGAAGGAAGCGTTCGCGCGAGAAGGTATCGCCGCGCCCGAACAGCGCATCCGCACATGGAGCGATCACCGCCGAGATCTGGCACGGCGCTCGCTCCCGATCCTGCGGTCTGCAAGCGGCGGCTCGCTCGTCATCAACGAGCGCGCCGAGGCACTGTTGCCTCCGACAATTACCGACCAAATCGCTTGGTTCGAGGACTTCAACTCGTTTCAGGCAACCACGTTTGTCGAGCAGGTGCGCTCGCAAGCGGAGGCGGTGGCTGGCGCAGTCGATCCGGCGATATCAAGGATTGGCGGCCGAGCCTTAGCGCTGCTCAGCGGCTCTTCACGTCCGGTGGTGGCGCTCGCCTCTGTTTCGACCGTGTTCGACGATCTGCGGAGTGCGGCCAGCGGGCTGAACGAAGAGGTCCGACAACGACTACGGCGCCCGCTCGCGAAGCTCGTCGCCTCCGATCAAACGCTCCTCGACGACCTAGCGCGCTTCATTTCGACGCTCTCAGCGGAAATCGACGAGGAAGATCCCGAGGATGAGGGGGATGACGATGACGAGATTCCACAGCAGGGGCGCCGGGCAGCCCAGGATGCCTTTCTGAAAGCGCTTCGTGCGCGAGCGGTGTCAGAGGCGAGAAAGAGGCCGGTCGCGCGCACCAGCCGGGCGGGGAAGGTTCTGCAATGGCTCGCCGACCGAGGCGTGGCCGTCCCGGACATGGCTGAAGTCGGCGAACTGGTCGTTGTGCAACGGGCAGCCCGACTGCTCCTCGCCGCGCCCACCGCCTTCGTAAAGGGTGTACCCGCCCGGTATCGCGCATTCCGCCGGGCGCGGCTTACCGAGGGTCGTTGGTATAAGGATGGTCAATTGAAAGTCGGGGAGGTCACCCCTCTCGAGATCGACATCATCCTCCTCGGCATGCTGCGGAACGCCGGCGCGATGCGCGATGACACAAACCTCCTGCGCCGTTTAGGCGAGCGGACTCCGCAGATCCTCACTGATGTCACTCGCCTGCAGCGCAACCAAATCCTCGTCGACGAGGCCACCGACTTCTCCCCCATTCAGCTAGCCTGCATGGCCGCGCTGGGCAGCCCTTGGATAAATTCTTTCTTTGCCTGCGGCGACTTTAATCAGCGGCTGACCGTCTGGGGGGCGAGATCAGCCGACCATCTCCGCTGGGTCTTCCCCCATATCACGGTCCGGGAGATCGATGTCGCCTACCGCCAAACCCGTAAGCTGAACGAACTCGCGAGTGCGCTCGCGGCGAAAGACGGGAATGTCGCGACGCGGTTGCCCGAGCATCTTGAAAATGAGGGCGTGAAGCCGGTGTTTGGGGCCAGCCTCGGCGACATGTCGGACCTAATCGACTGGTTGGCGGCACGTATCTGCGAGATCGAAGATTTTTCCGGACAGCTGCCATCCATCGCCGTTCTCGTAAACGACTCCAAGACCATGGCCCCGCTCGCGGGCGGGCCTGAGCAATGTTCTGGAAGCGCGGAACATCCGCGCCGTCGCCTGTCCCGATGGCCAAGTAATGGGTCAGGAGAACGACGTTCGTGTATTCGAGGTGGAACATATTAAGGGGCTCGAATTCGAGGCCGTCTTCTTCATCGACGTCGACCGGCTAGAGAGGCGCGAGCCGGACCTATTCGACAAGTACATCTACGTCGGCGCGACCCGCGCAGCCACCTATCTCGGCATGACCTGCTCGGACACGGTCGTGCCGAGCTCACTGTCACACGTCCAGCACCTATTCGGCGAGCGATGGTAACCTGAAGGGGAGATGGGAGTGTCGAGAACGAGGACGGTCTCATCAACGATATACGTCGCTCGTCCCGACCTCCTTGAACTTGGCAACGACGTCGATCACGATGACCTGCAAGGCACCCTCGAGAAGGAGATCGTGAACGCCACGGAAGTCACCATATTCGGCGGCTTCTACAGCGTGGAGCCATTGATCCGGCTGTGCGCCACTATCCCCAAGCGCTCGCGCAAGAACTGCCGAATTCGTATCGTTGTGGGCCTAGACACAACGGCGTCGATCCCGACGACGTGGGATGACATGCGCCGTGTTCGCTCACGCCTGCTTGCCGAGAAATTTGTCGACCCGATCGTCGCCATCGTCGATAGTAGACCCGTTCACTTCCATACCAAGCTGTTCCGGTTCATGCATCGTACCCATCCGGTGTGGTTCATCGGCTCCGCGAATCCCGGAAGCGCCAGACACGAACTGATGGTTAGGTTCGGCGGGCGTCACGACGCTCTCTCCGCATACATTCGCGCTGTGCTGGCAAAGGCGGTGGATGTCGGCAGCGTGGCAATCAATCCCCGCATCCACACGTTGCGCGACTTCTTCATGGCGGGTGTCCTCTGTCATCGGCCGCGCCCCCCTCGCCTCTTCACCTTCGACGCGTTCCAGATCAAACCCACACATCGAGACCAGCTTTCAGCCGCGCTGGCCGGCTCTGCGGGCGTGAGTCACGCCAGTCCGGAGACGAATGGCTTCGGCTTCAGCCTGCTCAGCGCGCTCGAGAAAACGGAGTCCGATCAGCCGCGGCCATCAAACGCCGCGGCTGATCGCACGGCCCTTTCACCATACTCGATCGACACGGTCTTTGGGCGATGGATGCCGAGCGCCTATGCTGACCGTGTAAGGGGCCGCATCGTCAGCGGGGACCGAAAACGAGCTCAGCGGCTGATGATGCTGGGTAGCCGACTCCAAGACCATGACTGTCAATCGGCGTCCAAAAAGGACCCCCTATCGGCGTGCAAAAGGGACCCCCTTCGTCGAGCAGCGTAACGGGTATGACGGGCGCACTGTTCGTGCTGGTTGCGGCGTAGGGCGGGCGTAGCCCGACCGGAGGCGCAACCAGCACGAAGCGTTCTCTGCCGGTGCCCCAGGCTTCAGCTTCGATGTTTGAAGCGCCAGCTGTCGTTGCCGGTTTCGACGATGTCGCAATGGTGGGTAATGCGGTCGAGCAGCGCGGTGGTCATCTTGGGGTCGCCAAAGACGGTCGGCCACTCACCAAAGGCCAGGTTGGTGGTGACGATGACCGAGGTCTTCTCGTAGAGCTTGCTGACGAGGTGGAAGAGCAGTTGACCGCCCGAGCGTGCAAACGGCAGGTAGCCAAGCTCGTCGAGCACCACGAGATCGAGGCGCGAAAGCTGGGCCGCCAGCGTGCCGGCCTTGCCGAGGCGCGTTTCCTCCTCGAGCCGGTTCACCAGGTCCACTGTGTTGAAGTAGCGTCCGCGGGCGCCGGCTCGTACCACATTGGCAGTGATGGCGGTGGCGAGATGCGTCTTGCCGGTACCCGTTCCACCGACCAGCACGACGTTGCGTTGGCCCGGAAGAAACGAGCCGCTGTACAGCGAGCGCACCAGTCCCTCGTTGATGGGAGTGTCGCCGAAGACGAAGGCGTCTAGGTCCTTCACCGCGGGTAACCTGGCGGCCGACATCCGGTAACGGACCGAGGCTGCATGGCGGTGCGTCGCCTCGGCACGCAGCAGGTCGGTCAGGACCTCCATGGTCGTGCGCTTGCGCTGGAGACCGGTAGTGACCGCCTCGTCGAAGGCGCCAGCCATGCCCTTCAGCCCCAACTCGGCCATGGCCGTCATCATCTCATGCCGCTGCATGGAGACCTCGCAGGCTGTCATAGCGGTTGCAGTCGGCACGGGGCGGATGGCGCAGCGCCAGATCTTCTGGCGTGACAATAGTCAGCGGTCGCGGCGGTTCGCGCCGGCGGGCCAGGATGTTGACGATGACGTCGTCGCTGGCGACGCCGGCCAGCAATGCTTCGCGCACGGCCACTTCTACCGCCTCCAGCCCGTCGTCGAGCACCGCTGCCAGCACCCGCACGAACCGCCGGTCGGCATCGTCGCCGGTGCCAAGCTTGCGCCGCAGTCGTGCCAGCGCAGGCGGCAACTCCCAGCCCTGGAACGGTGCGCCGTTGCGCAGGGCACCCGGCTTGGTCACCAGCACCGGCAGATAGTGCCACGGGTCGTAGATGGTCCGGTCGCGGCCGAAGAACCGGGGATGGTCGGCGACGACTTCACCGTCGCAGCGCACGACGATGCGGTCGGCATAGGCGCGGACCTGGACGGCACGTCGCACCACCCTGGCAGAAACGGAATAGCGGTTGCGGTCGAAGCTGATGAGGCATGTGCCGCTTACCGCATGCTCGCTCTCGTGGAAGCCGTCGAAGGGTGCGACAACAGGCTGGAGCACCGCCCGTTCTGCTGCCCATGCCTGGGCGACCGTCAGCTCCTTCTGCTCGGGATGCTGGTGCAACTCTGCCCAGCGCCGACACTCCGCCTCCAGCCAGCCGTTCAACTCCTCGAGGCCGGTAAATCGCAGGCGCGGCTGGAAGAAGCGACCGCGTGCGGTCTGCACCTGGTTCTCGACCTGACCTTTCTCCCAGCCCGACGCCGGCGAGCAGGCGGTCGGCTCGACCATGTAATGGTTGGCCATGACCAGGAAGCGACGGTTGAAGACCCGCTCCTTGCCGGTGAACACGCTCGTCACCGCCGTCTTCATGTTGTCGTAGATGCCGCGCGTCGGCACGCCTCCGAAGAAAGCAAACGCCCGTGCATGCGCGTCGAACAGCATCTCCTGTGTCTCGCGGGGATAGGCCCGCACATACATTGCCCGCGACGCGCACAGCCGGACATGCGCGACCTTCACGCGCATCGGCTTGCCCGAGATCTCGACGTCCTCGTGGCTCCAGTCGAACTGGTAAGCCTCGCCCGGCCGGAACAGCAGCGGGATGAACGCCGGCGCATTCATCACGTCGCGACGCTGCGCCTGCCGCCAGCGCGCCGCATAACGGCGAACCGCGTCGTACGAGCCATCGAACCCCTCGCGTAGCAGCAGGTCGTGGATGCGCGTGAGGCGCAGCTTCTCGCGCCGCGGCCGTGCCTCATCTTCCTCCAGCAACGCATCCAGTCGCGCCTGAAACGGCCCCAGCTTCGGCAGCGGCTGCACCTCTCGCCGATAACCCATGTCCGCTTCCGGCGCCCGGATCGCCTTGCGCACCACCTTGCGCGACAGGTGCAGGTCCCGCGCTATCGCCTTGATGGCCTTGCCCGACGCGTGCTCGCGCCGGATCCTCAACACCGTCTCCAATACCAGCATCCCGATCTCGCCGCCTGACACACCGCCAAGCGAACAGCCTAGAACACCAGGATGAGGGGTCCCTTTTCGACGCCGATCACCCCGCTAACGGGGTCCCTTTTCCACGCCGATCCACAGTCGAAGGCGCGCAGATACTGATCGGTCGTGGCGCCGATGAAGGCCAGGCCGCCCGCGGTGACGATCGAGCCGCCGAGATTGGGCACGCCCGTCTTCACCGGCACGCCGAGATGCGACCCGAACAGGCCGGTGTCGCGCGCCGTCCCCAGCACCTTGCGCCACAGCACCTTGCGCGTGCCGAGGTCGACGGCGGTCAGATGACCCCAGGGCGGCGCGACGCAGGGCGCACCGAAGATGCCGACCCAGGCCTTCACCACCGCGACATAGGGCGTGTTGTACTGCGTCTGAAGCTGCGCCTGCATGGCGTTCTCGCCGCCCTGCTTCCGCTTCATCATCGGCGCCACGCGCGGGTCGTCGCGGCGCATCAGCCACAGCTTGAACGGCATCTCCATCGTATTGACGGTCATCACGCCGCGCACCGGGTCGACCGCCGCGCCGCCCCAGTCGGTGACGCCGTCGAAGGCCGGATGGCCGATGATCGGCTTCAGCCCCATCGGCTGGTAGATGCCGGCACCCTGCGCGCGACGGATGTCGATCCGGCAGAAGAGCTGGTCGATCGGCGTCGCGCCCCAGGTGGCGACTTCGGTCGGTGCCGGCGGGGTGAAGCTGGGCATGCCGGTCGAGAAGGGCTGGGTCGGTGAGACCCGGACGCCCAAGGTGGCACCGTCGGTGCGCACCGGTCGTTCGGTGATCGCGGCGAGCGGTGCGCCCGTCAGGCGGTTGAGGAAGAAGACCTGCCCCATCTTCGTGGTCTGGATCAGCGCCGGGATCACCTGACCGTCGGGGGCGCGATAGTCGAACAGCGACGGACCGATCGGCAGGTCCATGTCCCACATATCGCGGTGGACCAGCTGCCGCGTCCAGCGCAGCTTGCCGGTAGCGATGTCGAGCGCGACGATCGACGAGCCGAAGCGGTCGTCGAACGGCCGGCGATACCCGATCCAATAATCGGGCGAGGCGTTGCCCGTGCCGAGATAGACCAGGCCGTTGGCCGCGTCGGCGGTGATCGCGCCCCAGACGTTGGGCGTGCCGCGCGTATAGGTCTGTCCCTCCGGCAACGGCATGATCGCGTCCTGCGAGCGGCCGACGTCCCAGGCCCAGACCGGTGCACCCGAAACCGGATCATAGGCGCGCACGACGCCGGAGGGGATATCGCGATTGACGTTGTCGATGATCCGTTCGCCGATGATCAGCCGGTTGTTGACGACGACCGGCGGCGTGGTGCCGATCTGATCCGACGGCTTCGACGTCCCCATGTTGGTGCGCAGATCGATCGCCCCGCCGTTCGCGAAGCTCGGGCATGGCCGACCCGTCTCGGCGTCGAGCGCCACCAGCCGCGCGTTGAACGTCGGCGCGAAGATGCGGTGCGGGCACGGCGTCCCCGCCGGCGCCTCGAAATAGGTGACGCCGCGGCAGACCAGATAGTTGTTGCCGGCGATCGGCGCATCCTCGTGCCAGCTCCACTTGGTCCTGCCGGTGGTCGCGTCGATCGCCTGGACGAAGGAGTGCGGCGTACAGGTGTAGAGCGTGTCGCCGATATGGATCGGCGTCGCCTCGGAATGATATTCCCGTTTGTGCTCCTGCGTCTCGGCCGCCATCGGCAGGTCGCCCGTGCGCTGGGTCCAGGCGAGTTGCAGCCGTCCGACGTTCTGCGGGGTGATATCGGCCAGCGCCGAATAGCGCCGGCCCGACAGGGTGCCGCCGTAATCGCGCCAGTCGCCATCCGCTTCTCCGGTCGGAGCGGCGGGCAATGGCGCGGTGCCGGCTGCACCCTGCGCCTCCACGCCCTCGCCATGGAGCAGCACGCCGCCGGTCCCGAGCGCCAGCAGCACCGCCGCCGCGACGGGTATCGCCCGGGCATGCG
>JARYGA010030043.1:0-16455 GCA_030545235.1 Helianthus tuberosus | reverse complement strand
CGTCGCCCTCTATTAGGCGTGGCACAACATTTACGGAGGAGGAGCTCCCGGAGTCTAACGAGGAGTCTGATGAGGAGTCTGACAAGGAGTTTGACGAGGATTGATGACGATAGTGGTTTGTGATGTTTTTATATTTTGCAATATTGTACGAACAATTTAGTTTTTATGTTTTGATGTATGAACGATTTAGTTTTCCGTTTAATTAGGATACGTTTGTTTTGGTAAGTTATAATGTATGTATATGTTTGGTTTGTTTGGATTGCTTAATTTAACTACGTTGTTTAGAAAAATTTATAAGAGAAAAATGCCCAGATAGTCTTTGTGGTTTGCTAAATTTTCACCCTTAGTCCCTAACTTTCTAAAATTACAGCTATAGTCCCAACTTTTGCAATTTCGTTCCTGGATAGTCCCTGAAGCGAATGGGGGTTAGTTTTTTATGTTAAATAGGTGTGAAATGACCAAAATTTCCTTTATATTAAGAAAATAACAAATAAAACATCAAGTGGGACCTACCCACCACTCACAGCAACTTCAACATATTAAATAAAATATGACCTAATCCAGCCGCCCCTACTCTTTCTTTTGTCACATTCACATCGGGATTAAACCATCAAAAAGAAGTCACAAAAACAATTTGGAAATTCTTTATACAACTTTTGGTGACTTGCTAATTAACATTTTGTAAGATCTTAATAACATTAATTTACTTTTGGAAACATAGCAATAGGTAGAGAATCCTGTACATTAATCCAGAAGTGTATTATAACACTATATATAACACTATATAACACCATATAAACACCGTATAACAATATGTAACACCATATAACACTATGTAACAGTATATAACACTATATAACAAATATAACACTATAGTTTGCCTGATAGCATGTCTATGATAGATGTATAGTGTTATATATTGTTATATAGTGTCATATAGTGTTACATAGTGTTATATGGTGTTATATGGTGTTACATAGTGTTATACGGTATTTATATGGTGTTATATAGTGTTATATATAGTGTTATAATACATTTCTCACACTTCTGGATTAATGTACACTATCCCTACCCCATAGCAATATTCAATTATTCATCAAAAACTTAAATTATTCAAAGTGATGTTGAACAGGAAAAAAACCAACCTTTGAAGGGGACATCTCCAGCTCCAATAAGAGTAGGAAGATTCAAGTACGAAGTCCACAAGCAGCATGGACTCACGGTCTCGAAGCATATCACCGGAACCGACGCCTCTTTCGCTACATCCACCGCAAAACTGAAGTAAGCATCTGGTATCATCACAGTCACTGGCCTTTCCGATTTCCAACTAAACCTACCCGAAACCATCATCTCCCGGAATAGGGTTTAGTGACCACATCCACACCAGCCATCACCTCCAAGAACCTGTCTACTGAGACTGGTGTTTCATGCTCAAGTTTATCAGGAATCGTCTCGAATCTGAAGTTGGGGTAGCGGCTGAACCGGGACAGGACCTGGGTGTGGCGGAGGAGAGGGCGGTTGTTGGGATTGAACCCTACCAGAGGAACATATAATTAAAGCCAAAACTGGATCAGAATAGTGGATCCAGAATAAGCAGATGTTACATACAAGTCTCTCCCCTTGATAGTGATTTCAACATCTGCTGACCTCCTATCTACTGATCGTGCAAACTGCTGACCCACAACTGCTGTTCAAGTAAAGACCTGATGAAAGACTAAAGCTCTGTTGTTCAATCTACTGCCTTGGTTCAAGCACTGCTGATCCGGACAAGTACTGCTGGGTTCACAGTAGTGGAGGGATGCAGCCGCTGTTTATTCTGTTTTTATGTAATATAATGTAATAGCTGTAGTTAGCATAGCAGTGTTTGTATTGATCAGAGGTTATAGTTTGTTAGGAGGTTAGATGTCACTTTCATGGTGACGTCAGCTTAAGATGCTCAGTGGTTTGCTAGTGCCTATAAATAGAACAGTGCGCTGTACTGTTCTATTAGCTCTTTGCAACATCGTCTTCTCTGCACGAACAAACATTGAGCTCTGGCTGAGGGGGAGTTTGTATTCAATCATTGCAATTGTAATCGTAATTGAAATAAATTCAATCTTTCGGTTCATTGTGAAAAATGTTTGATCAAAGCAATACTTTCGTTTGATTGTATGCAAAGTTTGTTTCCATCTTAATTCCGCTGCACTACTCATTCATTTCCATCTTAATTTCAAACACAAAATACAATCAAAACCAAACTCAGATCCAACAATTGGTATCAGAGCTTGGACAGTCAAATTTGATTTAACAATCAATTTGACATAAATAGTTCAGCTCAAAATCGTTGATATCGATAGTTTGTTCGTGTGTGTTGAAAAACAGAGCAAGGTTTAATCACCATTAAAGTTGATTAATCAGTGTCTGTAAAACAACCAGGATGACGTCACAATCTCAAGATGATAAGAATAACATTGGCTCACTTTTTAAACCACCTATGCTTAAAAGAAATGAATAGAACATCTGGGAGCGGAGGATGGGTCACATCCTTGCTCAACAGAACTCCGGATGTTGGAGGCCTGTTGTTTTTGGTCCCCATGTTCCTATGGTGCCAAGCGCTGAAGATGCTAAGAAGTTCGTTCCTAAACCAACTGAAAACTATACTGAAACTGATTTCCAAAAGTTCGAACTCGATGCTAAAGCGTTTAGCATCATAGCATCTGCGCTACCCAATGAGATTTATGCTGGACTGTTACATTGTAACAGTGCCAAAGAACTTTGGGATGCGCTGAAGGAACAGTTTGGGGGAACCGAAGAAGTCATTGAAAACAATAGGGAAATACTGAACCAGCAGTATGAAACATTTTGTCACATCAAGGGTGAATCACTGACTCAACAATTTGAGCGGTTCAGTTGTCTCATCAGTGAACTAAGGCTTGTTAAAGTAACTTTTCCAAATTCAACTCAAAATAGCAGGTTCCTTAGGTCACTACCAGAAAAATGGGACACCATAGCTTTTGTCACCAGAAACTCTACTGAGTTCAAAGATCTGACCCTGACCCAACTTCATGGTCGACTCCTGACCTATGAAAGGGAGTTGAACCAGAAAAGAAGTTGAAAGAGTCTGGAAAGGTTGCTGATGATTATTCATTCGGTAGAACAGCTCTGTTTGGTCAGGAAGAATCTGGGAGCAGTGGTAAGGATCAGGGTTATGATCACTTCATTGATATAACTGCTGGCGTAAATTTTAACAACCCTGATCCTCACTCTGCAAACTATGCATTTACAGCTAATGAAAACTAGATGTCAGATAATTGGTGTTTTGAACTTAATGATTTACAACATTTTGATCCCACTGACTTAGAAGAGATGGACATTCTGCACCAATTGGCTTTGCTCAGTGTTAGAACTAGCAAATTCTACAAAAGAACAGGGCGAAAATTCCCAGGTTTACATGGGAATCTAAGGGTTGGGTTGGATAAATCGAAAATCAAGTGTTACAAGTGCAATAGGCTAGGTCATTTCGCTAGGGAATGCAGGAGTCAAACTACTGGTCCTATAATCACTCATCCTAGCTCAAACCCTAGACATCAAAACCAAAGCACTGTGCACTATTCCCAATATACCCCTGCAGCTCATGTTAACACTGCTCATTATACTGCTGCCCCTGTGCCTGTGCATTATGTCCAAACTACTGTTCCACATATTCAGTATGTTCAAACCCCTGTCCCCCAAGCACAAGTGCAACCTGTTGCACCTCAAACAGCTGCTCCAGCAGTGGTACAACCAGATCAGCAAAGCTTTTTCACTCAAGGCTTTGTTGACTGGAGCAGCATGCCTGATGAGCTTGGTGATAAAAATTTTGCACTCTATGCTTTTGATGAACCTTCTAATGATGAATTTTGTTTGATGACATTAGAGTCAATATCATAGGGGATTGAAACTGAAGGTGAACAGCTAAGTGCTGAAACAGTGGATGAGGTGAATGAAGCAGTGGTTACTGATGTGGCTGGTGAACTACTGCTGGGAGAAAGTTCAGGAACCCTGATTGAACCAATGACAGACCCATGGTCCGAAGAGGACAAAGAAGAATAGAAAAATGAGAAAGCAGGTGAGAAAGAAGAAAGAGCTGATGATGAAGAAAATCATCAATGTGATTGTGCAATGATGGCTGCTGCCAAGGTATCTCCTCAAGTTCTTGAAAAACTGTGTTCTGTCAATTGCATTATTGCTTTTGCTAACATCACAGAGGTAAATGAAAACCTTCGGGATAAAATCTTAACTGATGAAGTCAAATTTGAAAGGTCTTTAAAAGAACTTAAAAATAAATTGACTGAAAAGGAAAAAGAGATCAGCAGTCTGAAAGAAGAACAGAGCATAACCAAAACCCAACTCCAAACTATGGTAGAAAAATACCAAGTTTGCAAAAAGGAGTTGGAGTCCACCCAGATCACCTGTGAAAAATGGGTGGAATCATGCAAAGGGTATGAGGTTATGCTTGAAAAACAGATAAAAAGCAATGTGAAATTTGGTGTTGGTTATAGAAAACATGATGATGAAAACACTGATTTTGAAAAATTTGTTCAAACCACTGATGAAACAACTGAGTTCATCCCCACAAACAAGAATGGCCAAGAAGTGAAAATCACTGATAAACTTGGTAACAAAATCACACTTGACAGACCAATGGGATCCTCTACTTTTGAGGAGCTTGAGAAATACCAGTTTAAACCCACCTGGTCTGATGAGTGTGACATTCTTGAAAATTTCAAGCCCATGGACTTTACAACCACTGATGGTGTTAAAGCTCTAAAAGCTAAAGTCATTCCTCTCAAGGACATCCCAACAGAGGTTAAAAACTCTGTTGCAAAGGAGTCCGAAAAAAGAAAGAAGAAAGAAAAGGTCAATAACCTGTTTTGAGAATTTTGTGAGAAAAGGAATCATCTAACAAAAGACTGTTTCCATTTAAAAGCATATGATTTAAACAAAACAAGTGTCATTGTTCCTGCTGAGAGCTGCATTGTCTGTGGTAAAACAAACCACAAAACTGAAGCATGTGCGTATCTCAAAAACTTTGATGTGAAAAAGAATGAGTACATTGCTAAAACATCCTTGAGTCCATCAACATCATCTGTCAAATTCTCCAAAAACCAACCACTGTTTGTGCCAGTTCAAACAGCTGTCACAAAACAGCTGAACCAAACATCTGTCAAAAGAGATGTTCAGTTTACTGATGCACCCCCTGCCAATCAGTTCAGAAAAGGCAAGGAAAAACAGTCTTACCAAAGGATTCCACACGTTTATGAGGCCTACAAAAGGCCCTCTAAACCTAAAGTGAACAGGCATCCTTTTGGGTATCAACAGGTGATTGGTCAAGACCCCCAACAGTGGTTAGCAAGAAACAGTCCTAAAACTGTCCAAACCCCTGACTTAACCACTGTCCATCAATGTGCATCCATCCCAGACACTGTTGAGACCCCATCCAAAGCCTTATTGGCTTTGGAAACCCTAATGAACTATTCCTTTTACTTCATGTGCAGGGAGCTTCTGCCTGTTTAGATAGCCTTTGGTATGTTGATAGTGGAGGCTCCAGGCATATGACTGGATGTAAAGCCCTACTCAAAGATTTCAAAATCCATGGAGGGGGTGATATATCCTTTGGGAATAACAGTAAAGGAAAAGTTCTGGGGTCTGGTACAGTACAGTCTGGCAATGTAAAATTTGAAAATGTCAATCTGATAGACAGTCTAAAATTCAACCTCCTGAGTGTTTCACAAATAAGTGACAAGGGGTATGGGTCATTCTTCACAAAGGAGTGTTGTAGGATTGTTGGACCAGAAATGGTCAAAAAGATTGAAGCAATAATAAAAACTGGTCAAACAAAACTTGTTGCTCAAAGAAGTGGCAATGTTTATGTTGTTGATATGTCTAAAGAGTGTCCTAGAGTTGATGCCTGTCTGTTCTCAGCTGCCTCTAACAAAGAGACAGAACTTTGGCATAGGAGACTGGGGCACACAAATCTTAAGACAATCACTGAAATTTCAAAAAATGGTTTGGTAAGAGGCCTACCACAAAAAGTGTTTTCATGTCCTGAACATTGCATTTCCTGTTTAAAAGGAAAACAACATAAAAGTTCTTATAAGTCCATTGAAGAGTCCAAAACAACCCAGTGTTTGCAAATGCTGCACATGGATTTGTTTGGCCCAGTTCAAGTCATGAGTCTCAAAAAGAAGAGATGTTGTTTGGTTATTGTTGATGACTTTTCTAGGTTTACATGGACTTTCTTTTTACACTCAAAAGATGAGACTGCAGGCATTTTGCAAGACTTTGTGACACAGGTTGAAAAGCAATTTGACCTTCCAGTAAAAGTCTTCAGCAGTGACAATGGCACATAATTCAAAAATAAGGAGTTGGATGCCTTCTGTGTGAAGAAAGGGATTGTAAGGCAGTACAGCATCCCTAGAACACCAGAGCAAAATGGGGTAGTTGAAAGAAAGAACAGAACTTTGATTGAGGCTGCCAGAACTATGCTTGCTGATTCAGGTCCATCAGAGGATTCAACACCAGACTATGGGTATGAAATCATCATCCCTCAAAGGTCTGCCAAAATGGGAAGAGCATCAGATGTTCAAAACAGCTGTCAAAGCTCAACCACTGCTACCTCAACAGTTGTTGACCAAAGTAGCCCATCAACCACTGTTTCCACATCAACAAACACTGCTGACAAAAGTCCCCAAACAGTGGATAAAAGTCAGCATGTGTCCACACAATTACCTCCCATTCCACCACCTTTTGAAGCCACTGCTGGATCATCAAAGTCCCCAGCAGTGGTTAGCTCAGATGATACACATTTGCAGCCTTCACCAACAAATGCCATCATTCCATACCAAGGAGATTTAATCTACTTGAGATCTCATCCACCTGACCAAATCATTGGCAACATCAATGAAGGGGTGCTCACAAGAAGCCAAACCCAAAACATTTGTCTTTTTGCTGGTTTTCTATCACTCCATCAGCCAGTCAAGTACCAAGAGGCACTGAAAGACAACAGCTGGGTAGAAGCCATCCAAGAGGAGCTCCAACAGTTTAAAAGACAACAAGAATGGGAGCTTGTACCACTGACAGAAGAGGTTAGCCCCATTGGCATAAAGTGGGTCTTCAAAAACAAAACTGATGAAAGGGGTATTGTTGTCAAGAATAAAGCCAGGCTTGTGGTTCAAGGTTACAGACAGGAAGATGGGATTGATTATGATGAAACATTTGCCCCTGTAGCAAGATTGGAAGCTATAAGACTGTTCCTGGCCTTTGCTGTCAACCACAACATGAAGGTGTTTCAAATGGATATCAAAAGTGCTTTCCTCTATGGTACAATTCAAGAAGAGGTGTATGTTTGTCAACCTCCAGGTTTTGAGGATCCATTTTATCCAGATCATGTCTACAGGCTAAACAAAGCCTTGTATGGCCTGAAGCAAGCACCTAGAGCCTGGTATGAAACTCTTTCCACCTTTCTACTCTCAAATGGTTTCAAAAGAGGTACCATTGATAAAACACTGTTTTTAAAATGGAGAGGAAAGGATTTAAAGATTGTCCAAATTTATGTGGATGACATTATTTTTGGAAGCACATGCAACAAAATGTGTGAAGAGTTTAGGGAACTCATGACGGCTGAGTTTGAAATGAGTACAATGGGTGAGCTACAATGCTTTCTTGGTCTCCAAGTTCAGCAAATGCAAAATGGTACTTTCATTCATCAAAGCAAATATGCAAAAGAACTTTTAAACAAATTTGATATGAATGATTGTAAACCATGCAGCACACCCATGGCAACAAATAAGCTTGTCATGTCTGATGAAAAGGATGAGCTGATTGACCAAACTCTATATAGAAGCATGATTGGGTCTTTGTTGTACCTAACTGCATCTAGGCCAGACATCATGTTTGCAACATGTGTTTGTGCAAGAAGTCAATCAGCCCCTAGAAAATCCAATCTTATTGCTGTAAAAAGGATATTCAGATACATAAAAAGTGCTCCCACACTTGGTATCTGGTATCCAGCTAATGGGAATATCAAGCTTTCAGGATTTTCAGACAGTGACTTTGCTGGATGTAACACCACAAGGAAGTCCACATCAGGAGGGTGCCAGTTCCTAGGTGATTGCTTAGTTTCATGGCAAAGCAAAAAGCAAGTAGCTGTTTCAACATCCACTGCTGAAGCTGAATACATTGCTGCTGCAAGCTGTACAACCCAACTCTTGTGGCTTCAAAATCAGTTGCTGGATTTTGGTATCACTGCCTTGAAGACACCACTCATGTTGGATAGCCAGGCAGCAGAAAATATCATCAAAAATCTAGTTTCCCATTCAACCACCAAACACATCGACATCAGACATCACTTTGTGAGGTATTGCTATGAAAAAGGTTTGATTTCTCTGCATCGTGTTCCAACTAAAGACCAGCTGGCAGATGTGCTCACAAAAGCACTAGATACAGCCACTTTTGAAAGCTTGGTGTCTAGGATTGGCATGCTGAACATGGAATAACAAGGAAAATCTTGTTTTTCTATGAATAAAAGCATTAAAATGTTTTCAGAAAATCAAAAATCCATCCTTAAAAATAGTTAAAAATGAAGTTTTCATTAAAATCCTTAAAAGTCTGCCATAACCACTGATTGTTCAAAAGTCTGCTCTACATCAAAGTCTGTCCACTGCTGAAAGCCATCCTCTGTTCTCTCATTTCCTTGATAAACTCTGTTGTTCAAAAGAAGTGTCTTATCCACTGATATGCTATCCACTGATAGTGAAAATCATCCACTTCTTCCATTTTACCGTTGTAACCTCTGCCTTCATCAGTAACTATCATAAAAGTATTGTCCTTCATTTCATCAGAGTTTGGCATGTGGGCAGTACATAGTGGTCAAACCTTTTGTAACCGCTGCCACGTCAGCTTTCACTTTTTCCTCTATAAAACCCCCACTGCACACCAAAAACAGGGTTTTACTATCGAATTGAATTCTCAAAAATTCTCTTCTCAAAACAGTTTTTTCTTCAAATTCCTTCACAAATCTCTTCGATCATCATCTCCAAAATGACAAAATCGAAGCCATCTGCAAAACCCACTTCCAAATCATCTTCAAAAGATGCCTCTCAAAAGGCCAAACCCACTGAAATTCCACATAAACCATCTCACAATCTTCTGGGTCTCCTCACAAAATCCGGCACTACAAACATTTTCGATTCCGTCCTTGCTACCATCTCCGCATCAAAGTACAAAACTTTGTTAACAGCGGATGCACCAATTTACTTGACAACCCAAAGAGAGTTTTGGAAGAATGCAACCCTTGAAACACAAGGAGACGCTGTAATAGCCATTAACTCTACTCTAAAGGGAAAAGCTGTAAAGATTACACCAAAATCAATTTCAGAGGTTTTTCAACTCGATGATCAGGAAGGTACAATTTCTTTCCCCAAAAAACGAGTTAAAAAATGATTTTCTGGAAAGAGGGTATAATGCAGAAGTAAAAAAGGATACCTTACAAAAAGGTTACTTCCCTTCTGCAACAAGGTTTTTATTCCATACCCTCCTAATGTGTGTTTCAAACAAAACCACTGCTTTTAATGAAATACCATTAAAAATTCAAAATCTGGGATATGCTATTCTTCAAGGAGAAAATTTTAATTATTCTCGGGAAATTTTTAATGATCTGGTTAAAAATGTTGAAACAAAGGCATTCTTACTATTCCCAAGATTTTTGAGTTATTATTTTAAAAAGAAACTTGGTAAGAGTGATCCTGCTGCAATAAAACAAGGTGCATCTATTCAAATAAACTGCTTAACTGCTGAAACTTTTACAAGGATGTCCACACCTTGCAAAATACAAGCAGAGGTGCCTGAGCAGATTTTAGCAGCTACCACTGCTCCTCAGGTATCTGCTGCTGAGCCCACTGCTCAAGGTGATCAAAGTAGCAGCACAACTACTTTGAAACCCACACCTAAAATCACCAAAAAGCCACAGAAAAAGAAAAATCAAAAACGCCCCAAACCCATCAAAAAGGCAACTCTGGAGGATGAGATACCAGAGCAATTGCCTGTGACAAAACAAAAGTCACAAGAAACCAATGGTGCTTCTTCCTCACAGCAGTTGGTACAAATATCTCAACCCATAACCGAAACTCCTCCTGCTTCTTCTAAAAAAGAACAGGTTGTACACATAGGGACTCCACATCATGATGCTCTGGATTCACTTGTTTCCATCATCCACAGCCCAATGCCCGGGGCAAATTCTCTTTCTACACCAAACCTCACATCCACAATTCCTCCACCAACTAAACTTCTATTGGATGCAATCGATTTGAACCAGGCACTAACCAGTCCTTCTCAATCACCTATTAATGAGAATATACCTCAACAAATGACTGGGTCTGATGTATCAATCCTTGCTAACCCACCAACACAACCTGAGGAGGTTACACCCCTTGAGTTACAAGTAACTCTTGGTGGTATTCCAAGTGAAGCAGCCACTACAAATGTTGAACCCACTGGTTTACATTTGGACAGTGGTTACATCAATAAGACTTCCTTGGAGGCAATTCCTTACATAGCACCTCTGCCAACCACCAGTGGATTTCTTTATCCCACTGGCAACATCAAACGGTTGTCAAGTGTTGAAGTAAGAAGACCCCAGTACCAAGAAAAAGGGGCATCAGTGGTTAGTATTTGGAGTACACTCCCTACCTCAACCACTGATAAAACCACTGTTAGTGGGAAATCAGATGATCCCATTAAATTGGGTGATGATTTAAAATATCAAGATTTGACGGAACGAGTTGACAAATTGGATACATCTGTTGTAGATATCAAAGACATGCTACTACAGGTGTTGAAAATACAAAAGATGCAATCCACTGTTGTTCCACCTCAAACATCTGCTCCACCACAAGCATCTGCTACAAATGAGCTCTGGAACCTCTTCCAACCTTTTCTCCAACAACAAAAAGAAATGGCTGATCAGCAACATGAACTACATGTCCAAAAGCTGAGAAACATAATGGAGTCTAGGTACAAGAACACTCAAGCAGATATTAAGGCAATCAAAGCCCATTATTGGAAACCACTGGCACTGCTCCTCCAACAGTACTTTTCATTGATCAACTTCCCCCAGATAATGCCAAAAAGGGGGAGAAAATTCAGGAGTGGAAGAAGAAGGGAATAGATGATGGTCTCTACATTGAACCAGAAAAGGATGCAATGACCAGGAAAATCCCCTTTCTAGATGGTAGTAAAAAGGTTGATGCTACCCAAGAAGCACTTGATGAAGGAGTAGCAAGTGTAAAAAGGGATAGAGTGGCAAAGGATATTTCAAGGTGGAATGAGGAGAAAAGAGCTTTCATGGAGCTGTATACGCAGGGTTGTTCTGGGTCAAAGGATACTAAAAATCCTAAGCCAAAAAGGAAACCTAAGTCCATCCCATCCAGAATTCCAAAGCATATTCCAAAATCACCATCCAAAAGCCACCAGCATCAAACCTCCACCCAAACAGTAGTTGTAACTCCTGCTGTATCAACTACTGCTGGTACTTCAGAGGTTTCAACATTTGTTATCACTTCAACACACACCACTTCAACATACACCACAACCACTGCTTTATCACCACCACCATTACCACCAAAAACAACCTCACCGCCACCTTCTCCTGCTAAAAAGCAGAAGACAACAGATGTTACAACATCTGCTGTAACGACAACAGTGGTTGAGACACCAGTTGTTTCAACAGCTGTTAGTCAATCACAAACCACTGCCACTCAATCTACCACCACTGTTCCACCCAAAACATCATCAGTCCCTCCTCAAACAAAAAGGAGAAGGCTAATCCTTAAAGAAGATAACTATTCACCATCACCAACATCTTCAAAATCCTTGTCACTTGTCACAATACCCAAGCCTATTCCTATTTCATCAGCACAAGTTCAACAGCCCTTAGCTCCTGCAGGTGTCCAATTTCCTCTTGAGCTTATAGCAGTCAGAGAAGAAATCAAATCTTTCTACTATGAGGATGACCCTACTAAAAGGAAGCTGCCATCAGTAAAAGGATATCCCAGGCCTAGCAATATTGAAGAATATTTGAAAATCAAGGCTAAGCAGGCAGAGGATATCTCAAAAAGAAACACAAAGGGAAATCTGATAGGGAAATACAACAGAACTATCAATACTTGCTCACACAAGTCAGATCCCTGGAAGAATTTGAAAAAAATGTATGTCAACAAATCTCAGAAAGAGCAGATGAGACTCTGAGAAAAGACTACATTGAAAGCATTATGGCAACAAAGAAATACAAGGGAGAAAGACACATATACAAGGAGAGGACCATTCCTGAGCTTGAACAAGAAGCAGCCAGGATTCAAGAAATGATAAAGAATGAGGTCCAACACACTCCTCCAGAATGGTCAAAGTACAAGAAGAATGTGCCTGATAAAACACTTGAGCTGAAGAGAATGAAAGAAGAATTGGTTGCTGCTGATTATGGGAACAAAAGACAAATAGCAAGATGGAGAGAAGATAAAGTCAGGGCTACCTACAAAAGGTTAGAGGAACTTAGAAAGAAAGATCCAACAGTTCCTAAAAAGCCTAACTACTCCAAAGCAGAGGTCTCAAAAAGACCACCAAAGCTGCAAATCAAAAGAACCACTGCTCCAGCTGGTGCTGCCATCTACAAAAGAAGGAGCCAAATCCAGTCAGGGCCTAAAACAGTTCAAGATCTAAAAGCTGGAAATGTTGTTGTAAAATAGGGCATTAGATTAATGATGAAAGAAGATCTTGAACTGGAACAATTTGCAAGTACTGCTCAGCCAGTCATGAATAGGCCAGCATCTCCAAACACCTCATCAAATAAAAATCTCCCAAGAAACCCATCAGGCTCAAAAGTACTAAAGTGGGAAACTGACAAACAGACCCATGTATTGACATTGTTCAGGTCTGATGGAGAAGTGAAGAAAATATCAAGGGAACAAGCACTTGGCCTAAGTCTTGAAGATTTGCAGGATCTCCTTGATCTTCCACTTAGCAGGGATGATGAAGACACAGATGCCTTAACCTTTGAACTACAACTTAAAGGGCAAATAAGGGATCTGTTGATGAGGCAATAAAGTTCCACAATAATGAAGAGTTTTGGCATTATCTGTTCCAGGGGGAGATTGTTGGGATTGAACCCTACCAGAGAAACAGATAATTAAAACCAAAACTGGATCAGAACAGTGGATCCAGAATAAGCAGATGTTACATACAAGTCTCTCCCCTTGATAGTGATTTCAACATCTGCTGACCTCCTATCTACTGATCGTGTAAACTGCCGACCCACAACTGCTGTTCAAGTAAAGACCTGATGAAAGACTAAAGCTCTGCTGTTCAATCTACTGCCTTGGTTCAAGCACTGCTGATCCGGACAAGTACTGCTGGGTTCACAGCAGTGGAGGGATGCAGCAGCTGTTTATTCTGTTTTTATGTAATATAATGTAATAGCAGTAGTTAGCATAGCAGTGTTTGTATTGATCAAAGGTTAGAGTTTGTTAGGAGGTTAGATGTCACTTTCATGGTGACGTCAGCTTAAGATGCTCAGTGGTTTGCTAGTGCCTATAAATAGAACAGTGCTCTGTACTGTTCTATTAGCTCTTTGCAATATCGTCTTCTCTGCACGAACAAACATTGAGCTCTGGCTGAGGGGGAGTTTGTATTCAATCATTGCAATTGTAATCGTAATTGAAATAAATTCAATCTTTCAGTTCATTGTGAAAAATGTTTGATCAAAGCAATACTCTCGTTTGATTGTATGCAAAGTTTGTTTCCATCTTAATTCCGCTGCACTACTCATTCATTTCCATCTTAATTTCAAAAACAAAATACAATCAAAACCAAACTCAGATCCAACAGCGGTGGATGTGTTGGGTGTTGAGGAAGGTGACATGGATGCCTGAAAGACATAGGAGCTCGGCTAACTTTAAAAAACAGTTAACCGGGCCTTGAAATGGTATGGGAAAC
This sequence comes from Helianthus tuberosus, assembly GCA_030545235.1. Classification (NCBI taxonomy): domain Eukaryota; kingdom Viridiplantae; phylum Streptophyta; class Magnoliopsida; order Asterales; family Asteraceae; genus Helianthus; species Helianthus tuberosus. The sequence goes on along the minus strand of JARYGA010030043.1, from coordinate 2,451 downwards.
ATAAGTACATGAGGTTCAATGGTGTGTTTGGAGTTGATTTGTTCATGACTTTGATCCATTGTGGAATCAGTTTAGAGCAATTTTCTTCTTGGTCTATTAAGTTGTGTGGAGATCGAAGAAGTTATATATTAATATTGTGATGATCAAGGTAATGTTTTCCTAATACAAGAAGAAATGGTTGTAGAGGAATCCAAGAGTGGAACTAGTGCGGTTTGAATTCTGCTTGCTGCGAGTTTAAAATAGTCGGTTAAAGAATAACTCTCATTTGTCCCTAAATTAAGAAAAGAAAAAAACCCAAGTATTTTACCTTTATTTCTCATTTTTTATATGGGCTGTCTCATCTATAAGTTGAATTCTGTTCAATTTTATATACATTATAATTATAATATAATATAATATAATATAATATAACATAACATAACATAACACAATACAATACAATACAATACAATACAATACAATACAATACAATACAATACAATACAATACAATACAATACAATACAATACAATACAATACAATACAATACAATACAATACAATACAATACAATACAATACAATACAATACAATACAATACAATACAATACAATACAATACAATACAATACAATACAATACAATACAATACAATACAATACAATACAATACAATACAATACAATACAATACAATACAATACAATACAATACAATACAATACAATACAATACAATACAATACAATACAATACAATACAATACAATACAATACAATACAATACAATACAATACAATACAATACAATACAATACAATACAATACAATACAATACAATATAATCACGTGTAGTGATAAAACTTTTTTGTTAAATTAATAAAATGATTTTTGGGAATATTGTATGGGTGGGCTAAACGTAGGACCGTTAAAATCGTTTGCCGCTCGTCGCTCATCGCTTGCTTAGAAATTGCTCGGAAAATACTCGTTCGATTTGAGGCTCAATTGTAAAAAAGCCACGCTACTCGGTTCGGTTTTTAAACGAGCCACGCATGAGGAAAGGTCCGCTCAAATCATTTTGGCTCGAATTATTATTTTTTAGTAGTATATACACACATATACATAAACATATACACATATTGTGACATAAATATATAAACACGTATATACACATTGATATACGATAAATTATACATGTTTTTATTCCCCAAAACACCTCCGTTTTAAGCATTTTTGACCGAAATCGCAACGTTAAGGACTAAATTTCGTAATTATACAATTTCAGGTCTTAAACGGAGCATAAAATGAAAATCTGATGAAAAACGGACACTTCCGAAGCATTTCTGATCAAACGGGCCAAAACCAAGATTCGGACCGGAGACGCACAACCGTTCCACCATCCGCACGATCATGCATTCACGGCACAACAGACCGAACGAGCTGTGCAATCACGAGAATCACAAGAAACCGCATCCGCACGATCAAACCACCATCCGAACGATCGTGCGAGACCGATAACCATCAAGCGATCCGGAGATGCACGTCTGTGCTGGTAACCGTTCAAGCCCATTTCCGTGTCCGAACGACCGTGCGATCCCATGGAACGACCGTTCCTCTTTTGACTAGACTTCCACTACGTCGACCGCCCACGATCTCGAGTGGATGACACGTAATCAGTGACGTAAGGAACGCACAACCGTGCGATCCTTGGCACGGTCGTGCGAGACCAAATTTTCACCTATAAATAGCCCATTCGTGTTCAAGCATTATGTTGGATTTTTCTCTGAAAATATGGCGATCCTGGAGGTCCGGGACAGTTCTGATGAAGTCTTGTTCAAGTCTCGAGGTCGTTTTGAAGCTTAAATCATCCACCCCGTCAATTCAATGCATGTTTATGGTTCGATTCCTTGTTCTTGAACATGTAGTCTAATCATTGTGCATGTTATTGGGCTGATGTATAGATTGTTTATATAGTTATGTGTATATAGTAATTGTGAACTTGTTTCTTGAATAATCTTTGTATTGTAATCATGTTTGTATGAAACTCAAGTACTTGTTTATGTTTGAATCTTCATGATTGTACAATAAATGCTTCATTGATGTTGTGTTCTTGATTATGTTGGATTATATTGGGTAATGAATATGTGATGATTATGATGTTAAATACTTCTGATTAATCACTTATTTGTAGATTTTATTTACACCATGAGACCCAACCCGGAGATTGGTATTACACAATATATATCTTATTTTGATTAAGAGTACTTTCCTGCACGTAAGGGTTCTAATGAATTATATGGTGTTGATTACATGTTCTTACATGCGGTTTATGATCCTTGTTTAGTAGTTTTGGTCTGAAATTGCTAACATGGTAGATTCGTGTTCTAGACTTGTAAAAGTGAAATTATTTGTTATATGATCTACATAAATGCTTATTCTCGTGGTTGTATTGTGACCATCGGTATTGCTTTCTTTGATAA
>JARYGA010030042.1:0-37987 GCA_030545235.1 Helianthus tuberosus | reverse complement strand
TTCGCAACCTTCTCCTTCTTCGTCTTCGTCATCATCAAACACTTCTCCATCTCCACCATCTCCGAGTTCATCATCACCATTCAAATATTGTTCGTATCATCTCCGTTTTCTTGACGATGTGTTTTAACAGCAAGCAAATTAATACAGTTGTGTTTTAGCAGCAAGCAGATTCATACAGTTGTGTTTTAGCATTCAGATTCATACATTTGTCTTTTAACAGCAAGCAGATTCATACAGTTGTGTTTTAGCATTCAGATTCATACAGTTGTGTTTTAACAGCAAGCAGATTCATACAGTTGTGTTTTAGCATTCAGATTCATGCAGTTGTGTTTTAACAGCAAGCAGATTCATACAGTTGTGTTTTAACATTCAGATTCATACAGTTGTGTTTTAACAGCAAGCAGATTCATACAGTTGTGTTTTAACAGCAAGCAGATTCATACAGTTGTGTTTTAACAGCAAGCAGATTCATACAGTTGTGTTTTAACAGCAAGCAGATTCATGCAGTTGTGTTTTAGCATTCAGATTCATACAGTTGTGTTTTAACAGCAAGCAGATTCATACAGTTGTGTTTTAGCATTCTTGTAACACCCGTTCTTATAATTCAAGGTTTAACGTATATTTTACGAAAATAATCATGTAATTAAGATTACATATACATCGGAAATACGGGTTTATTAAATCATTTACAAATCATAAGATATTTAACATAATGTGATCAGATCCGTCATTTAAAATTTATGACGAGGCAATGTGCAGAAGCATGAAACTTTATAGTGTCCGGTTCTTCGATGAGCTCGATCGTCTTCCGGCATCCACAAAGTACCTACATTTCATAAAAACATGAAATGCTTTAGTTATACGGGTTAAAATGTGTCTAGACAAATCCGGTAATGATAATGGAAGGAAAAAGAATCCCAACGTTAAACTCTTGATCTCAAAACAAAGATTTTCAACTGGCCTCCACCGTAACTTACGGTGGCACCGTAAGTTACGGTGGCCCCTGTGTGACATGCCCCTACCGTAAATCAGTAGGGGGCTACCGTAAAGCTTTCAGCTCCACCGTAACTTACGGTGGCACCGTAAGTTACGGTGGCCCCTGCATTCCAGCTTTCCATTTTGCCGTTTATTGACACGAAAGCTTTCGTATCTTTCAATCCGCTTATCCGTTTGACCTACCGTTTCTTCCTACATGATTGTAATTTGATCCTTCATCATATGGAGTTAAAATCCAACATCCGGATTAACAAAATTTAAGACTTTTAAGTCTTCGGCTTATTACCATTTTTACCAAATTTTGACCCGTTCGCGATTCTATCAAACAAACATGTCTACTTGATCTATAAACTCATGAGAATCATAAATTCAATATTTCCTATCAAATTAGGTTCAAATGACGAGTTTCTTACGTAATTAAACCCGTTTACTCTCAAGTGCTTATTTTGACCCGTTAGGGGTATTTAAGCACTTCCAAGCTTAAAATTGTTCTCGATTGCTTCTAACGTTACACTACCACATTTCTTATCATATAATTTACCCCCACTACTGAATTTATAATGGGTTTACTATGATAACCTATAATAACCGAGTTTCACCCCTAAACTCATTATTTTACGGCAAGGACTCAAATAGAGCCATTTGGCTATCATATTACATCTTTCAACTTCTATACTTGTCCTAAGTATTTATCAAATCAAGAAACTTGTTTCCGAACCCACCTTTAAAGGTCGTTCGTTCAAATTAGCCTATAAGGGCAATTTGGTCAATTTTCATCCTTCTTTTATTACAAGGAACTTTTAAATATTTGTTTGACTCAAAATCCGACCTTTTAACTATAATTCTTGTTTGTAAACCCATGTGCTTCTAAAACATTATGATCATAACTCCATTTATTCGGCTTACCTAAAAGATAGCCGAATATCTATATTTTAACCTTGTCTAACTCTTATAGAACTCCAAATTCTACATGATGAGTTGAATCATTATACATACCTGGCTCGGATCAATATTTTGACCCATTTCAATACCTTGACTTATTAGCCGCTAAGCAATAGCGACGTGCGTATCCATTTGATATTTATTCCTATACACATGTAACTCGACAAACCATTGTCGATATTGTCAAAGGGTGATAATTTCACCTTTTGACCCGTTTATTTACCTAGTGATCTTCGTCACTTCAACAAATTTCCAATTCCATGTATTATGCTAATTTAAAGTCTACTAGCGAAAATACAAAATCAAGCATAACGTAACGGAATCGTAGTTACGTACCTTTTAAGCACTCCTTTTAAACACGTGTCTCCACCGGCTTGTCCACTTTGACGATCCGGATTCCTTGCCTAAAGAGTTCAACCCACATTGTTTAGAACTCCTTTCATAACATATCACGCATAATTTTCCGTATAGTTCAAACATGCGTTTTTATCCCAATTTTCACTATGTTAGCTTTCTCTTAAGCGTTTTAACAAACACCTTAAGGGCATAATTTTACATATTTATAATCAAGTTCATAACTTGTTATTTTTACCAAGATTTTAACATCTTTTACAAGAAAATCATCTAATTTATAGTTCAATATCAAAATTAACCTCATAGGATTCAAATAACACTAATTTACTCATCATGGTTCTAGTGTTCACCTTGTTTCTACAAAACCCACTACACACACATGGTGGATGATTCAAGAATTTCATAGTTTAAACATTAATTCAACAAACTAATGACTAGGGTTTACTCCTAGACATGATTTCATTACTATTTCACCCAAATAACGATCATGCAAGCTCAAATCTCATGTGTTCATCAAAATTTGAGATGGAACCAAATTGGGAATTTTGACATACCTTATGATCCCTTTACTGAGGTGATCACTAATCTATGCTCGGATTTCGATTTGGGCTTGATTTCCCCTTTCAATTTGGTGAATTCTTGGAATTTAGGGTTTGAGCTCTAGAATGCTCTGTGGAGATCGCAGGAACACACGTACGTGTGTGTTTTTGTTGAGTTAGTTTTGATTTAATCAAAACTTTATTACATTTGCCCATGTTTAGTCCCTCTAGTTCCATAGTTTATCAAAGGGTTATCTATTTCATGTTTCTTTTATTGTTTTTACAACACTTAACTAACTAGGTTGATATTCCTAGTTACTTAGTGGGTTCGGGCAAGTCATAACCCGTTTTATTTTAAGTCCCGTTAACTCAGGCTCTTATAAACTTAATTCCTTAAAACTTTGATTCGTTTTTATTTAATATTAGGATTTCTTATTTAAATCCAAATATTTGCCGGGTTATTTTTACTAATAACGGTACGTTACCCGTCTATTAGTATTAACAGAGTTTAATTACCAAGCCCATTTTCGGGGTGTTACAAGTCTACCCCCCTTAAAGAGGTTTCGTCCTCGAAACCTTGCTTACATAGTTCATTGAGTTCTAAACTCAATGCGTTTGACCTGAGTAATCTCTTAAGCATTATTCATACTTTAACCAATTGTTAGTATTACTAGAAAAATTATGGTAATATCTTTTTGGTTACAGAACCCCTACGTACCTCATACGACATAATGTAACTTGAAATAACGTAGTTCCGTTGTTTCTACTAGTTTAGTTAACTTAGCGATTTCCATCGCTTTTATATATTATCGAACTCTTGGTGAATCCGTTACCTTGACCCGTTTAAAGGTCTTTAGTGAAATATTTCACTTTTTGCAATAATCTCTTTTGTTTTCAGATTTATTTATTCGGTTCAGTTATGCCGAATCCACCGCTTACAAGCAAACCAATTTTTATTGATTTGAATTACTGGCCTTATCCGGTCTTACTAACTAGACTTATTAGTCCCGTTACTTTTCACCGCTCACTTGGTTATAATGTGATTTTACTTCACATTACATTTCCTAACCGTGATCGTGTCACATCGTGTTTAGTTTGTGTCAACCTTTCATTTTCGAAAATATCACTTTTCGAATATATCGTCTTGCGCCTATCAGTGTCAAGACTTGAACCTTTCATGCTTACTATTCAAATTCCTATCAGAATTTATGTTTGTAAAAACGTTATTTCTTACTAAACCCGAAGTTGTAGTTTTAGGATCTTCTCTTTAACTTTTGTCAATTATCCATACCAGGATATTGACAGTCCATAATTTATTCTTTTACAGTCTTAGTTTTATGCGGGGATTCTCAACCGATTCCCTCGCTTTATCTAATTAACCCGTAGGTTTTTATCACTTAGCCTTATGGGCTATTTTGATTAGACTTTCACCTCTTTAGGGCGAAGTCCTTATAACTTCTTTCTAATCATGACCCGTGGGTCGTTTTAGTCCCGTAGATCTTTCATTTGTTTATAACCCTAAAGGTTATGTTGATCCCGTAGATCACTCCTTACTCATGTCATTCTTAAAATACATGTTTGGTGTCAAGGCACCCTGTTTTTGTTCGAAGAATCATCTGGTTTCAAGCTTAGGTCCCGTTAACCTTAATTGTAGTTTCATGGCTATAATTGTTTTCTTTCGGAAAATTTTCCGATTTTATGACTTCTCACGTCATTTATGCGTCAGTTCTTCTTATGCTTACTGTTATTTGATTTGCATATATTCTTATTTGGTTATATCCCATTACCGGGCTCATTATTCTCTTGCATTTAACGCTACTTTTATCTGGCTAGCGCTCATTTGTGCCATTCGACGTTATATTGTATTCAACATGTTTGACCTATTAACGTGAAATCCATCACTTATAAACAATCAACTTTATTCTTTATTCAACCCATTCGACTTCGAATAGTTGAATATATTTACTCACAATTTCTATATACGAGATTTTATAGTCATAACTCGTAATCCAAGTCCTTTGATTTTTTTTAACCCGCGTTCACGTCTCTTGGTTTACGCATGTGTTTAATTCTTACCCATCAACCGGGTGTTTTACCGAAGTCGTTCTTATTGCAACCCTCCCGGTATGCATTAAGACCTCGCTTCATTTTTTATATTCCGACTTTGTCCTTAAGTTTGACGTTTTACAAAAACGACCTGTTAAGGGACATATTTGCATTTTCCGGGTTCGAGTGTAAGTACACCCCCTCCCAATACCTGTCTAAATCATTTTACATGTTTGCGTTTTTTTTTCCGGGTTCGAGTGTAAGTACACTCCCTCCCAATTCTTGACTAAATCATTTTACATGCTTGCGTTTTCTGGGTTCGAGTGTAAATACACTCCCTCCCAATACTTGTCTAAATCATTTTACATGCTTGCCTTTTCTGGGTTCGAGTGTAAGTACACTCCCTCCCAGTACTTGTCTAAATCATTTTACATGCTTGCGTTTTCTGGGTTCGAGTGTAAGTACACTCCCTCCCAATACTTGTCTAAATCATTTTACATGTTTCTTTGTCCCTTCACTCGGGCTCATTATCCTAATGTAATACGCTTTCGTCACTCGGTTGTGCGTTTACATTATTATCAAATATTTTGCTTATCTGATTCATTTGGGTACTTTTTAATTAGTCCCATTCACCCCGCCCTTACTACATCGGATGTAAACGTGTCCGCCATAAGAAGGTCATGGTACCATATGCCACTACTTACTTGGCCAGAGTAAGCGATTAACACATGACATACATGACCTTTTTATAGTTTTCACATCACGCCCTATGTAAGTAACGCCTCTATTTGTTTCTCTTGGAAACAATATCCCGAATACATTTTCTATTCGGGTTTTTCCAAGTTTTTAATCTACATATGCAACTTTCAATTTCTACGTATCTGTTGCATATTACTTATTTGTGCAATTAAATTTAAAATGTGCACCTGGTAATGCTTTCTCTAACATGCTCTCCTTGCCATTAACTTATTCGCAATTGTTGTGCGATTTAGGTCCTTGGTGAGCGTGCTCTATTAGTCGTACTTTGGACCGTTCTTCTATCAAATCCACGATGTGTTAAACTCTCGCTATCTTCATATGCGAGTGTCCATTAATCTAAAACATTCACAAGAGTTAGTAATGTCAACTTCAATAATCGCCCGTATTATAATACAAGGCTTTTTCTACCATACGCGTCAACGCGCATATTTTCATCAACCATATCAATCCTTTTAATTGGGGTAACGTGTATCACACGATAGCCCTATGTGTTGTTTACAACACTTTAGCATGTTAAACTATTAACATACATGTACTTACCGGATTTGCGATCAAGCCTCGAACCGAACACCAATCTTTATTAAGAGCATAAGGTTTAAGTCCAAGCATAGTTTTCCCACCATACTTGAATCTCTTAAACCAAGGCTCTGATACCAACTTGTAACACCCGTTCTTATAATTCAAGGTTTAACGTATATTTTACGAAAATAATCATGTAATTAAGATTACATATACATCGGAAATACGGGTTTATTAAATCATTTACAAATCATAAGATATTTAACATAATGTGATCAGATCCGTCATTTAAAATTTATGACGAGGCAATGTGCGGAAGCATGAAACTTTATAGTGTTCGGTTCTTCGATGAGCTCGATCGTCTTCCGGCATCCACAAAGTACCTACATTTCATAAAAACATGAAATGCTTTAGTTATACGGGTTAAAATGTGTCTAGACAAATCCGGTAATGATAATGGAAGGAAAAAGAATCCCAACGTTAAACTCTTGATCTCAAAACAAAGATTTTCAACTGGCCTCCAACGTAACTTACGGTGGCACCGTAAGTTACGGTGGCCCCTGTGTGACATGCCCCTACCGTAAATCAGTAGGGGGGCTACCGTAAAGCTTTCAGCTCCACCGTAACTTACGGTGGCACCGTAAGTTACGGTGGCCCCTGCATTCCAGCTTTCCATTTTGCCGTTTATTGACACGAAAACTTTCGTATCTTTCAATCCGCTTATCCGTTTGACCTACCGTTTCTTCCTACATGATTGTAATTTGATCCTTCATCATATGGAGTTAAAATCCAACATCCGGATTAACAAAATTTAAGACTTTTAAGTCTTCGGCTTATTACCATTTTTACCAAATTTTGACCCGTTCGCGATTCTATCAAACAAACATGTCTACTTGATCTATAAACTCATGAGAATCATAAATTCAATATTTCCTATCAAATTAGGTTCAAATGACGAGTTTCTTACGTAATTAAACCCGTTTACTCTCAAGTGCTTATTTTGACCCGTTAGGGGTATTTAAGCACTTCCAAGCTTAAAATTGTTCTCGATTGCTTCTAACGTTACACTACCACATTTCTTATCATATAATTTACCCCCACTACTGAATTTATAATGGGTTTACTATGATAACCTATAATAACCGAGTTTCACCCCTAAACTCATTATTTTACGGCAAGGACTCAAATAGAGCCATTTGGCTATCATATTACATTTTTCAACTTCTATACTTGTCCTAAGTATTTATCAAATCAAGAAACTTGTTTCCGAACCCACCTTTAAAGGTCGTTCGTTCAAATTAGCCTATAAGGGCAATTTGGTCAATTTCCATCCTTCTTTTATTACAAGGAACTTTTAAATATTTGTTTGACTCAAAATCCGACCTTTTAACTATAATTCTTGTTTGTAAACCCATGTGCTTCTAAAACATTATGATCATAACTCCATTTATTCGGCTTACCTAAAAGATAGCCGAATATCTATATTTTAACCTTGTCTAACTCTTATAGAACTCCAAATTCTACATGATGAGTTGAATCATTATACATACCTGGCTCGGATCAATATTTTGACCCGTTTCAATACCTTGACTTATTAGCCGCTAAGCAATAGCGACGTGCGTATCCATTTGATATTTATTCCTATACACATGTAACTCGACAAACCATTGTCGATATTGTCAAAGGGTGATAATTTCACCTTTTGACCCGTTTATTTACCTAGTGATCTTCGTCACTTCAACAAATTTCCAATTCCATGTATTATGCTAATTTAAAGTCTACTAGCGAAAATACAAAATCAAGCATAACGTAACGGAATCGTAGTTACGTACCTTTTAAGCACTCCTTTTAAACACGTGTCTCCACCGGCTTGTCCACTTTGACGATCCGGATTCCTTGCCTAAAGAGTTCAACCCACATTGTTTAGAACTCCTTTCATAACATATCACGCATAATTTTCCGTATAGTTCAAACATGCGTTTTTATCCCAATTTTCACTATGTTAGCTTTCTCTTAAGCGTTTTAACAAACACCTTAAGGGCATAATTTTACATATTTATAATCAAGTTCATAACTTGTTATTTTTACCAAGATTTTAACATCTTTTACAAGAAAATCATCTAATTTATAGTTCAATATCAAAATTAACCTCATAGGATTCAAATAACACTAATTTACTCATCATGGTTCTAGTGTTCACCTTGTTTCTACAAAACCCACTACACACACATGGTGGATGATTCAAGAATTTCATAGTTTAAACATTAATTCAACAAACTAATGACTAGGGTTTACTCCTAGACATGATTCCATTACTATTTCACCCAAATAACGATCATGCAAGCTCAAATCTCATGTGTTCATCAAAATTTGAGATGGAACCAAATTGGGAATTTTGACATACCTTATGATCCCTTTACTGAGGTGATCACTAATCTATGCTCGGATTTCGATTTGGGCTTGATTTCCCCTTTCAATTTGGTGAATTCTTGGAATTTAGGGTTTGAGCTCTAGAATGCTCTGTGGAGATCGCAGGAACACACGTACGTGTGTGTTTTTGTTGAGTTAGTTTTGATTTAATCAAAACTTTATTACATTTGCCCATGTTTAGTCCCTCTAGTTCCATAGTTTATCAAAGGGTTATCTATTTCATGTTTCTTTTATTGTTTTTACAACACTTAACTAACTAGGTTGATATTCCTAGTTACTTAGTGGGTTCGGGCAAGTCATAACCCGTTTTATTTTAAGTCCCGTTAACTCAGGCTCTTATAAACTTAATTCCTTAAAACTTTGATTCGTTTTTATTTAATATTAGGATTTCTTATTTAAATCCAAATATTTGCCGGGTTATTTTTACTAATAACGGTACGTTACCCGTCTATTAGTATTAACAGAGTTTAATTACCAAGCCCATTTTCGGGGTGTTACAAGTCTACCCCCTTAAAGAGGTTTCGTCCTCGAAACCTTGCTTACATAGTTCATTGAGTTCTAAACTCAATGCGTTTGACCTGAGTAATCTCTTAAGCATTATTCATACTTTAACCAATTGTTAGTATTACCAGAAAAATTATGGTAATATCTTTTTGGTTACAGAACCCCTACGTACCTCATACGACATAATGTAACTTGAAACAATGTAGTTCCGTTGTTTCTACTAGTTTAAAAGGAAGAGAGAGAGAGGATAAAAGGAAGAGAGAGAGAGAGAGAGAAAATCGCATGAAATGTGGGGTGGTTATGGAATGACAATTATTTCTATATTTAAAACAAGCTAAATGACATATCTACCCCCGATTAATTAAATAATCCTATTTTTAAGAAACACATATTACCAAAATGCCACCAAGATGATCTCAACCATTAAACACACCTATTGGATGACCGAGATCGCTTCCTAGACTTTCTAGGAAAAACACACTTTCCGTAGGATCCCCACTCTATATATATATATATATATATATATATATATGTATATATATATATATATATATGTATATATATATATACACACATAGAAAAGGTATATCGTACATTACGGCTTAACGTACTTCACGTACAACAACGTGCGTGATTTGTTCTATAACATGCGTGATTAATGTTTTCAATATGCGTGATTATTGTGTTTCAAAATGCTTGATTTTGGATTTTTGAGTTATAACGTGCGTGATTTTAAAATGAACGTGTGTAATTACCTGTCGTACGTGATGTACGTTAAGCCGTATTGTACATTAACCTTCCTCTCTCTCTCTCTCTCTATATATATATATATAGATAATATAGATAATACTTCAAACTTAATTTATATAAAATAAAAAATATACGAATTCAGTTAACACCTTAGCTTGATAGATTCTCTAGAATACTCTACTTTTATCGAACCGGATTTTATAAGCATTTAACACCTCATATCATTGGTTATTGCCCGCTTTGCTAACTGAGAGCTTAGAATTTTGGTTCTAGTTAATTGGGTGGAGATTTCTTCGGAGGTCATCCATCCTCAAAAAAAATCCTTGGATGTTACAATAGATAAGAACAACACAATTAAATGTGTTCAAGTGAGAGAAATTTCAAGATTAGTGACATTTTAAGAAGTCTTCATTTGAACAACCAAAAATAAATTATGAGCTCCTAGTGGTAAAACAGACACCATTGGTTGGTATGAGGGGTGTGACACCCTGAAAATCTGTGTTGCCTCAAATACTAGCGATGCGTTTCAGTGAGAAATTCAAGGAAGGATATATGATACCTGAAAAGTCTCCACTCTAGAAATTAATAACAAAGCCACCGTGAGCAAGGGACACAATATTGTTTATAGTTAGCGTCAAGGACCAAATGGCATAGCTTAACATGGATTGTAGTTATATGCATCGACTGCCTTCTTTTGATAGGCTACTTAGATGTGAATTAGGACCATCAATTTCCGTTATTGACAATATTAGAGCTTGAAGTCACCATGTTTGTCACTACAATAAGTTATTGTGGCTACTTAATTGGGTGATAAACTACTCTCTAGTTTGTCTAAACACAAGCAACTATCTTCTACGATGGTGATAACCTTCTGTCGAGTGTTGAATGTGAACATCATGTAGTTGCTATTGTAGTGACAAACATGGTGGCTTCAAAAATCAAAATGAAAATATCTTGGAGTCACTATGCATCTATCTACCATGACAATGTTTCCCACACATCCAAATTCACCTATAGACCCCACAGATGAGCAATGCAAAATCTAAAAAAAAGGGTTCTTATCTTCAACCACCACAACACAAACAAAGAACACAAAAGATCAAAATTTAACACATCAATTTTTCTGCAAAAAAGGGACCAAAATCAAATCAAGAAATCAAACCCACAACTTAAAGATCAAGAAAAACAAAAAAGAACCCATTTTTATGAAACCCAGATGGCTGCGAAGAGAACCGGAGCATAAAGCTTACTTGTTTGTTGAACCCCAGAAGGCTGCGAAGGAGAGCCGGGGCAGGTGCGACAGGCGACTTCGAGGCGGAGCAGCTGCGACGTGGTGGAGGAGGCCGGTGGAGGAAGGAGGTGGAGATGGAGATGGAGGCGTTGATGTGTGAAGAGGGAGAACACATGTTTCTTTTTTAGGGCAAAGGGTATGTTTTTGAAAAGTTTCATTCAGCGCCCTTTAGTATCTGAATGAATCAGATCTGAATGGAAACATTAAGAGGTGGGCTTTTTAACCAACCAAACACATATTCCTCTGACCGGTTCAGAGGTTTCCTCTTAATGGAACCATTCAGTAGCAAACAAACAGCCCCTACACCTTTAAACCAACTTTTCTTGCCAGAATATGTTGTATAACAACCCTCCTAAATTATTTCCGACACCCCTTAATATACTTAGAATATCCCTATACGTCTTAAAACACACCCCGTATACGAAAACTGGTCCCGAATACCATTAATTTTATTTAATTAAAATAAAAACAAAATTCTGGAGTCTCTGGCGGGCCGCGAAGACTTGCTCTTTGTCTTACGCGGGCTGCGACAGCTGGTCACCAGGGAGCAGCCCGGTGTTGCCACGTGTCAGGCCATCCGTCAAAGCTACACTTGTGATTCGACATAGCCAGGCCCTACTACCCCTATGTCGCGGGGCGCGAAGACCCCTTAAGGATCCTTCGCGAGCCGCGAGAAATACCAAATCAGGCCCTATAAATTGAGACGATCGGCCTTCATTCTCTGATGTTCAAAACACGAATTCTCTCTCTCTTTTCTGTAGTGTAGACACTATACCCGGGCATAATACCCCCCCCCCCTAATTAACGAAAATCTGCCTCGTTGTAAGTATTATAACCCCCGGTTACGTATTAGATACGCTGGCCGATTGATCTAGTGCTCCGTAACGGCTGTCGAGGTTCTGCCCGATGTAGTCGTTGGAGTTCTGTCTCGGGGAGGGTATAACTAATGTAAATATTGGGTTATTATACTAACGCGTGTGCATTGTTTAATCTATTAGATTATAACCAGGAAACCACAGGAAAAAGTCTAAACTAGCAATGTGAGTAATCTCCTTTTTTACTCCGTAACGGCTGTCGAGGTTCTGCTCCGTAACGGATGTCGAGGTTCTGCCCGACGTAGTCGTTGGAGTTCTGTCTCGGGGAGGGTATAACTAATGTAAATATTGGGTTATTATACTAACGCGTGTGCATTGTTTAATCTATTAGATTATAACCAGGAAACCACAGGAAAAAGTCTAAACTAGCAATGTGAGTACTCTCCTTTTTACAAACTGTTTTTACAAAACCTTAAATATTTTGACAATGTGATTAGCAGTGATTGAGTCTTTGTAATTCTTCAATTACTGCCGGTATGTTGGGGTTTTGTATACAAAATGTGGAACACGTTACCATTGGACAACGAGATAGCCAATGTGTAATATGACCCACCAGTCAGGATTGACAGTACTGAATGAGTAATTGTGTAGATGTAAACATTGTAATCGCTCTCAATACTGTAAATTGATAAAACTCTTTTTGATTAAACTGGGATTCACTCACCAGTATTTCCCACTGACAAATGTTTTTAAATGCGTTTCAGGTAACAAAATGTGAAAGCCAAATAGAAGCCATCTGGAGAGCACTGAAGGCTTGGAAAAATGTGGCTATAAAAGTTACCTAATAAAGAAAGTTGTTTTATTCAATAAAGTAGGGTTTATTCCTATAAACATGTTTGTAATGAAAACATGGGTTTTATCCCATTATGTTTATTAATATAAAATGTGGTGTTTTACTCTGATAAAATATTTTCTAACTACGGTCCTGATGAAATTTTCCGCTGCCAAATAATGATAAACACCGATACCACCATCTCTGAGTAGGCCGCGGCCGCCCGCCTCCCGAGGCAGGGGTCGGGGTTGCGACAGAAGGTGGTATCAGAGCTTAGCCACTGATTTCAGCCAAAGAGGAGTTCTGCTGACATTGAAATTATAAATTTTGTTAGGAAATAATCAATGAGAATATGTGCATACGTGTAGATTATTATTTTGTGTTATTTGACAATTTGTTAGTTTACAGTATGAGTGACCAAGGACCTTCAGACACTTACCGTCAGTTGTCCAACTCTCCCAGGGACGAAGGAACCTCTTCGCAGCCTACCCCCTCGGGGTATTCGGCTGATACCGAAGAAGGGATTTTCGTGTTCAAAGCACAATCTGAAGAGTCATTCCCTCCCAAAAAGAGAGGATGGTGCAGCAGAGGAGCTCATGAACGTAGAAAGAGGATGAGAAAGTTGCAACAGCAGCGGGCCTTAGCAGCGGCCAATAGAGAAATGAATCTTCAAACCCAGGATATACTCAATAGGAGATTAGCTAATTTTCACATATTAGCTACCACGACTGCAGACCCTAACCTAGAACAACTCATAGCACCACAGCCACTGCAGTTGTTCCCAACACAATCCATGGAAGTAGAGATTGACCCAGCTGACCAAAACCCACTACCAGACCTAGACCCAGCTGAAATCCCTAGAGTTCCAGCACCCCATCCCCCAGACTATGACCCATGGTTTGACGACCACAGGGATTACCAGCAACGTTACCGAATCCCAATAGAGGAGCCCATGCAAAATCTAGTAGGACCCTACCCTGACCTTGACCCTCTAGACCCCTATTATGATAACGACCAATATATCAGGGAAATTCTAGAGAACCCCTACCCTCAGGAAGAACCGATGCCCCAGTTCCCTGACCCCATACCAGCACCTGCACCACCCATGAGTACTGAGAACCTACAGGAACTCCACACCTTTGGTGAGGAGATATTAGAAGGAAGTGAGAGGATGAGACAGATAGGGGAGAGACTCGTCTGGAAATATGACGAGCGCAACATGCAATACTGGATGAACCCCTATCAGTAGTAATAGTAGTAATATATATATATATATGTGTGTGTGTGTGTGTGTGTGTGTGTTTGAATATATTTATATATATATATATTCCAAACTAGAATAGATAATCTTATAATTCTTGATGCATACTAGTATTGTAATTTGAATTTCAGTTGTATTTGTAATAGATATAGATGCATAATATAAAATAGAGTAAAGGTCGCAATGACGACGATTTTGGATCAATGTGTTGTTATGTGATTATTCGCATTCAATATTGTTTTGTGATATTAATACTTGGTAAATGTTTAAAATCCAGATGGCCGACAATGCAAATCGGGAAAACCAGATAAATAACAGTGCTATTCGACATATAGTATCCTAAGGAATTAGAGATGCTATGCCAGCTATCATTCAAAATGTTAGGGAAGCAGAAAATAATAACAGTAATAGTGGAAGTAAGCGAACACATACTGAACCCAGTCACAGCGTGAACAATGGACCGTTAATTCGATTGCCAATTCCAAAAAGAAGAAGGATCATGTCCTATGGTTGTTCTTACAAAGAATTCTGGTCCTGAAAACCAATAGAATTCTCGGGCAATGAAGGAGCCATTGCATCTCTACGCTGGTTAGATGTTGGTGCATTCATCTGTCGTCTTCGTCTTATGTCGAGTCTCGGGTTCGTTGCAAAGTTGTTCAAGCATGATGTCATGATGACATCATCAAAGTGACATCATCAATGACATCATCACAAGAAGACAAAAGCATTTATGTTCTTTAGATGTGATTTCGTCCATTTGTCAAAGTTCTGATTTCGTTCATGTGTAAGTGATTGATTTCGCTTTTGTGTCCAAAGTCCTGATTTCGCTTTTATGGTTATTCCTGATTTCGCTTATGTGTCATGTACATAAGAGCGAAATCAGTGAACCTATAAATAGGGTCATATGAGCGAAATCAAAATAAGAGTTCGAGGTGTTGTCTTCCGGTGAGCCACGAAGTGCTGCCGAAGTGTTGATTTGATTGTAAACGTTATTCAGATTAATAGAATCAACATTTTAAAGTGAATTCTCACTGAATTGAATCTGATTTGTCTGTTTCCGCCGTTCAAATCAGTAATGGCTCTTCTAAGCGACTCGTTTAGGTCCGAATTCGATTCTACAATTGGTATCAGAGCCAGTGAAGAAGAGTTCTATACAATTCAGCCGATAATTCTGTTTCTACACCATTCTTTTTCGAAAATCAAGATTTTTTACGGTCAAAATTGGTTCAAACTTTCATAGTGTGCTCGGAATTAACAATTGACAAATCCTTGAAAGTTTCATGTTCAAATTCAAGTAAAACTGATCATTTTTGGTGATTCAGCTCGAAAATGTTCGATTGATTAGTGACGTCAGCAGTTTTTCTGAGTTGATTCCGCTCTTAAGTGTTGTTGTGATTCCGCTCTTAAGTCTTGTCTTATCAGTTTCTGCTTGAAAACGACAACAGCTTGAATCATATAGCGAGTGAAAAAGTGGTTTGCATGTGTTGTTATCAACTTTAATGTGTCAGTCGGTCACATGATTGATTCGTTCAAGAAATTGCATAAAAGTTATCTCACTTGAATTGTTTTTCACATGAAAAGTGCACTGGAATGTGTGATACATTAATCGAGATTGTCGGTTTGCATGAAAAAGATAGTAACGTGTGTCAGTTGGTCAAGTGAATGCTTCATTCAAGAATTACATGTGAATTTGTAGATGACAGTCATTAAAGCATTGAATCAGTATCATGCACATTCTAAATTGTCGAGTTAGTGGATTCATTGGTCCAATGGGAATTAAGTATTCATAGATATTAAAGCGTGTCAGGTGCAATCACTACATTTGAGGATAAATTACTTTGTGTGGTCAAAGTTTAATATTTCTAAAAAAGTTGTCGGCCAAGTTCAAAAAGGGATTCAAAGTTGCATGAGATTCTCGTAAATTCACATGTGTTGTTGGTTTGATACACTCATTGGCCCAAGTAATCAGAATTAAGTAAACATGAATATGAGGCCCAATCAACGTGTTGTTTAATTCAAAGTAATTCTCGGCCCAAAGTGTACTTGCCGACTCAATAGTTGTCCAAAGTTCACGGCCCAAGTATAGTGTAGTTTGATTTTGAGCAGCCCAAGTTATCACGTGATTCATACACATTCTCGGCCCAATCAACCTTTAAAGTGAACATTTGACACCGAAACATGGATAAAGAGTTTTACAGACTTTTTGGTATTGATTTCAGTGTCTTTATTAATGAACAAGTTGCTCCTGTTATTGTTGCCGAAACCGCCGGTATTGAAACTGAAACAGAAACTTTTCAAAAGGATGCAGAAAAAGTGCCTATCTTTGATCACTCGTCTGATGAAGAGAGTGACAACGATGAAGAGGGAATACAAAAACTTGAAGATTTTCAAAAGAAAATTTCATCTGATAAGAATAATGGGTGTTTTGCAGGTCAAGTGAAAGAGACTGATGAGATCAAATCTGAGAAAGATGTAAAAACAACAACAGCTGAAGAACAAATCAAACCTAGTGAGAAAAAACAGGTTGAACAAATTCCAGCTGTCAAGATTGAGAAAGAAGAATCTGAAAAACTTGTATCTGTGAATCCTGAACCAGAGTTAAAGAAAGAGGTTGCAGAAGACGCACCTATCTTTGATTATTCATCAGAAGAAGAGAGTAAGGATGAAAGTGTTCATGAGGAGAAGAAACAGGTTGAAAATATTTCAGCTTTGAAGGTTGAGACAAAAGTTGATGATAAACATATTCTTGTTTTGCTAAAAAATTGTGAGATGTTGACATTTGTAAATGACAAACTCTTGAAGGATGTTGAGAGTTTGTCATTAGAAAACAAAAATCTTAAAAAATCTGAAAATGTTTTGAAAAATCAAATATACGATTTGGAAAATGAAAAAGTAAAAATTGAGAAAGATTTTCAAAGTCAAATAAAAATTTTAGAAAATGAGAGAGATTTGTTTGGTAAAAACAATCTTGAAAAACAAATTGCAATCAATTCTCATCTTGAAAAGATTATTCGACTTGAAAAGGAAGCTGAGTGTGCTCAAAAGAAAATCAAGGAATGGGAACAAAAGTTGAAGGTGTTTGTGAATACTTCAACTATTCCTTGTCCAAAACCTTTAAATTCAGTTCCAATAAGTGACAATGTCACAAACTTTGACAAAGTCAAAGTTGAAGATTGCGATGAGAAATCTGATGATGAAAATGAAAAAAATGAAGAAAAATAATTTATTTTTGAAGTTAAAATAAAAGTTTCAAGAAACTGTTCCGCAATCAACTGAAAAGGGAGAATGCTCTAAGCAAAAACCTTTGAAGAAGAAAGTGGAACAAAAACAAAAAGAGAAAATTTTGAAAAATGTTCAAAAAGAAAATAAAAGTTCATCAGATCAATCATCCAATCACAATCAAAAATTACAAAAAGTAAAAAATGAAAATTCAAAAATTGTTGGCAATAAGTGGTGCAGGTCGGACCCTAGTGCTTCAAAGCCAAATCCAGCTTACAAGAGGAGAGATGGATATCACCAAGCCAAACAGTGCTATGATCTGAATGTTTGGACTGAAAATGGTGATTGGTACGATAACAGAGTGTGTTACAGATGCGGCTATCAAGGACACATTGCTGTTAACTGCCAGAATTGGAGTTATGAGACGAGAAGATGCTTTAACTGCAACATCATTGGCCATATTGCTAGAGATTGCTCAATGAGATCAATGAGAAGATCGAGGGCTGAATCTCAGAAGCAGACGAAGAAACCAGTCAATGTCAAGCCCAAAGAACAGAAGGTTCAAGAACCTAAAGTTCAAGAAACGAAAGTGAAGCTTTCTCAGGGGCAGAAAGACAGACTGAGGAAGAAGAGGAAGAAGGCTAGAGAGTATCCAGAGAAGATCTTGTCCTCGGGTTCATCTGTTGGTAAAAATAAGAGTTCTGATGAATCACTTTCCTCTACTGCAAAGTCAAGCAAGACGAGTTCATCAGATACAAATCTGAGGACGAAAGAAGAAAAGAAGAAGAAGAAAATGGTCGGCGATGAATCTGATGTGTCAAAGTCAGACAAGCCACCATCAGGCAATGAATCTGACAGGTCAAAGTCAGACAAGCCATGTGCAGGCAATGATTCTGGTTCGTGAAAGCCAGAAGAGCCTATTGTTGAGGTAAAATCTGAGAATTCAGGTTTAACAATGGATGATGAAAAATTTCCACCATTGTTGAACAAGAATTCAAAATCACCCAAGGACTGTCAGGCTTGGGTGAATCTGTTTAAATGAAAAACCTGACTTGCCGGAGTTCCCAGGTTGGTAAGCGTGGAACATGAATCGGCACATTTCTTGAGAAATTCACGAAAGTGATATTTCGACGTACATGTGGTAAATCAGGGACATTGAGTTGTACTTGATTTTCTATAAGTGGTATTATTGTTTAAATCAGAAATGTTAAATCTTTACAAGTGGTTGAAAGAACAAGGTGATGAAACCCCATGTTTGAGAAATGACTTACAAAACTTATTTTCCGGAAAAACCATTTTGATTAAAACAAACTTAAGTGTTTTGAAATCACCATGGGAAAATGTTTTGTTGTCAGGGGGAGTTCTGATTGTTCAAGCCAAGTGAATGGAGAATTGAAGTGATTCTCATCATGTTGTCACATTTCTTGTACAGCTTGTTTTTCAAATTTTCCCAGAAAATCAAAATTGAGACATATTTTGATTTTAGGGGGAGTAAAAATTTTAAAAAATTAGAAAATTTGAAAATGTCAAAAACATTGAAAAATGAAAAATGAGTTTTGCTGAAATAAGAGGAAATGATAGAAAATCAGTGGACTATCACAGCATGCTAAAGAAATGGAAAGTCAAAATGTGATAAACGATCTCACTAAAGATGTGACGATAGGCTCAGCTAGATTAGTAGATTTGCGAGAACGATACAAACTTAAATGAAAAAGCCTAGTTCTAGTGGGAAACACGGTTGAAAGCATAGTACTTAGTTTTGTCCTTCTTGACTGTGTGCCTATTCAGTAATCGCTGATTGTCGAAAGACATAAAACTGGTTAAGTTTGTGAACTTTCACAACTTTGCTGAAAAATCGCTGTGATTGTGCATTTCATTTTGCAAAGATTTAAACTTGTCTTATTTCTTTATTTTGTTTAAGCATCGGACATCCTCTGCGTATACGTGAGTATCGACCTGGATGTTGTTGCCTAAACGTTCTGCTTTATTTTCTTTGGTGTTTCGTTTAAGCTTTGGATCACCTCTGCGTATACGGGAGTATCGACCTGGTGGTTAAAGCCTAAACAACTTCAACTTGTTTTATTTTTCTTATTTTGTTTAAACATTGGACTTTCTCTGCGTATACGGAAGTATCGACCTGATTGTTAATGTTTAAACATTCTGCTTTATTTTTGCACAAATCACAGTTGATAAAAGTTTAAAGGCATTACTTGAGTCAGTGTATTGCATGATGAGGGGATATGCTGAGATCGTGGGGTCCATAAGAATTTTAGTGCTATCTTAATATACCTTAACGTATCGGTAAGCATTTCGAAAGTTTTTAGATTGAGCTTAAGAGGACAAACATATCGTCAATCTACGTGAATCGTTTAGAACTTAAAATGTTAAAGCTTAACGGTGCTAGTGATTGGTCACAAAAACTGATATGATCCTCCTACACAAACTCACAAAAATAGTGTTTGTATATATTTTATTTCTGCACTTAATTTCTGTTATTGCATTTATGTTTCATATTTTGAAAAATTCAAAAAGATTTTCGACAACTGATGTTGAAAAGCTGATTTTCAAAATTTCAAGTGCTGAACATGATGAACTGGTTTGGGAGTGTGCGTTTAAAAGAAGAAACTGTTTTTTAGAAAGAAAAAATTTGATTAGTTAATCAGGGTCATTAATTTGAACTTGATGTAACTATTACTAGTAAGTTTTTCTTATTGTTTTAAGTAAAAACTTATGAGTTTGTGAGAAGATTGTGCAGGAGATGAGCTGATCAGAGATAAAGCCATGGATTGATCTCTAGGTGATAGCTAATTCCAGATAGCGATCCCATCATGATGAGAGGGGTAGTCTGATGAGGTTAGAGCCAAAGAGAAGATCCTGGTATATGCTAAGAAAGAAAAGAGACTGATAAAGACTGAAGATGCGAAGATTCGACACTTAAGACTCGTCAACATCTGAGGGGGAGTCTGTTGGTGCATTCATCTGTCGTCTTCGTCTTATGTCGAGTCTCGGGTTCGTTGCAAAGTTGTTCAAGCATGATGTCATGATGACATCATCAAAGTGACATCATCAATGACATCATCACAAGAAGACAAAAGCATTTATGTTCTTTAGATGTGATTTCGTCCATTTATCAAAGTTCTGATTTCGTTCATGTGTAAGTGATTGATTTCGCTTTTGTGTCCAAAGTCCTGATTTCGCTTTTATGGTTATTCCTGATTTCGCTTATGTGTCATGTACATAAGAGCGAAATCAGTGAACCTATAAATAGGGTCATATGAGCGAAATCAAAATAAGAGTTCGAGGTGTTGTCTTCCGGTGAGCCACGAAGTGCTGCCGAAGTGTTGATTTGATTGTAAACGTCATTCAGATTAATAGAATCAACATTTTAAAGTGAATTCTCGCTGAATTGAATCTGATTTGTCTGTTTCCGCCGTTCAAATCAGTAATAGCTCTTCTAAGCGACTCGTTTAGGTCCGAATTCGATTCTACATTAGAAAAGACGGAGGCAGTATTAAAAATAAGCAAGTGCGCAGAAGAAGATAAAATCATGTTTGCTTCCAATTTATTTAAGAATACAGCTCTGGAATGGTTGAATACTATTCTCCAGACTAGGGGAAGTGAGAGGGTTTATAATATGGAATGGATTGAGTTTAAGAATATGGTTGAAAGGAAATTCTGTCCTCCTAATGAAAAGGAGCAGATAGCTAATAAATTCTTAAACCTTAGAATGACTGGAGTAGACAGCAGGTTACACTACTACATTCTTTGAATATGCTAGAATAGTGCCAACCCTAGCATCACCAGAACCAGTATTAATCTCCCGTTAAATCTGGGGATTAATTGGTGAAATTAGACATGTAGTCAAGGGAGCTAGACCACAAACCATAGAAGAAGCTGTAGAACTAGCAAATACCCTGACTGATGAATTAGTGCGTACCCAAGAAGAGAACCAGAGGAGGAACCTAGCTCAAAAGCTTACCCAGGAATTTCGCTACGGTAATTCCAACCGTGGGAAAAATATAGGTTCTACCTCTACACCTTACTGCAAAGCCTGTAAGAAGAAGCATTCAGGAAGATACTCCACCTACTGCAACTACTGCAAGATACCAGGTGTAACACCCCGTGTTCCGGAAGTCAAAGTCAAGGTCAAAGTCAAAGGAAGAGAAGATTGTTAATTACGATATGCCACTTCTGGCTCAACGACCGATCACGCGACTTGACTTGTAACCAACTACTTTTATATATTTGACTTAGTTGTATTATGTGGAGTATATGTAAACAATTGCAGTTTAATCGATCTATGTTAATCGCTAATAATCGCGTTACGACTGTGAACAATAGGAAGGAACAATGCAATAAAGTTAACTAAACGCTAAGCTACTTAACGCTAATCGAATCGACATCGAATCACAATACGAATCGCAGTGAATTACAGGATCTGGATATTTTTTTACGTGTGTGTGTTATTTAGGTGTTACTTGTGCATGTTTAAATTCTGTTTTGTGGCAATCAATCACAATCGATATCGCAACTCAATTGAATCACAATCTAATCGCAAACGCCAAACGCAAGCTATTTATAGTGATTGTATGTTAGATATAGTAGTTAGGTTATTTGTGTAACTAATGGGTAATACTACCGCATCACTCGTTCGAAACGTATCACAACGCTCAAAGCACAAAACGTAAACGCGAAATCCAACTCACGTGCCACTTCGATCGAATGACCGTTCGATCGGATGGCCATCCGATCGGACCGTCATCCGATCCGACACTAGTGCGCACTTTCCTCTTTTGGAAACCCTATAAATACCCCCACCTGTCACATCATTTGATGTAACAGATCCTTCACCCGAACCAGACGCTCAAGCACACTTTTCTCTCGATTTCTCTCGATTCTTGTAAGTTTCTTCCTAAATCTTTGTACTTCTATGATCTACACTTGATTCTTCATCTTTTTCACCAAACAATCTTCACTTTTAACCGTGAAATCACTGGATTTGGGGTGTTCTAGGGTGATATCACCATGGAGTTCATATGAACTTCAAGGTTTGGCTTCATTCCACCAAGGACATCTCAGATCTGAAAGGTTTCCACATGATTAGACCACGTTTCCAAGAAAATCTAAACATTTTCGAGATGTAAGAGGATTGAAAGAGGGTTTCTAACTTTCTTTCAACTCTTTTACACTCAATGCTCTCAAAACCGATAGAATCGGAGCTCGTTCTGATCTTCTACTCATTCTTAGTGAAGTATCGGTTCAAGATCTGATATCTATCAAGGAGACAACCGATTTCGGGTTAAACACAAACAGCCGTCAAGAACAGTTGACTGGTCAGATTGGGGTGATTCCCGTTCGATCGGACGACTCTGGCCTGATGGAGTTCCTATTGTTTAAACTGTTGTCGTAGCGTCTCAATCAAACCGCAAACTTTCAAACTTAACAAGTTCCAAAACGAACCAGTCACCCGAACGGATTGTCGTCCGATTGGATTGCCATCTGATCGAACGACGATCCGATAAAATGACTTATGGCTTCCAACACTTAACAGTTTTCATAATTTTCAAGGATCACCAGTTTCTAACTGACGGGTTGTCATCCGATCGAACAATCGTTCGATCGAACGACCTGAAAGATAGAGATACTTCTCTGATCTTGAAATGCTACAACGAAAACTTCAAAGGACAAGCCATCATACACAAACGCATCCTTACCAACGAATGTCAGTCCGACCGAATGGCCATCCGAACGGATGACCATCCTACCGGGTTACCATTCGACACTTGGTACACCCGCATCGTTTCACTCACCACTCTTCGCTTATGCTACCTTTAACTGTTCAGGCTAATCCCTCTCTAGTGCTCCCTTCAATCCATCATCGCTGTGAGTTTACTCGATCCCTTTTTGCTTTACGATCTTTTGGGTGTTACATACGTTACTTATTCTAAATCACATCAAACACACTACGCAATACTTTAACGCTAACCGCTACTACATACGTGACTCGATGAACGCTTGTTTGTTATGTTTACACATAGATTGATGTCTACCTGCCTTAGCAACGATAGTACTATAGTTTGGACTCAGCACCTGTTCACTCAGGGGTTGTTAAGGACCATTACTCACATGTTCGCATTGGTGAATATGTGTTGCGAACTGCTTTACGCAGTCAACCCTTAGTCATTGGTATTGATAGGATCTTTGTCGGTAACTTACGTGTTTCACATCACACGTTGTACGTGCTGGTTATGCGTAAACGATTTCGAAATCTATTATACTATCAAACTTGTATGCTCACCTTTACACTATGTGTATTGACTTTTACTTTAACGTATGTGGCAGGTGCTTAAGATGCTAGGATGCTTGGTTTGCTGTGTGATGAAATTGAGGCTAGGAAAGAGTCTAGAAACAAACAAACAAATTGTCTATCTGAAATCTGAGTTGTCGGATCACTATTTGTTTGTGAGTCAATTATTTGTAATAACTGTTTTATTTGGATATGTTATGGTATGGGGCACGACGTTTAAGTATCTGGTAATTAATAGTTGTTATGGATACTCATGGACAATGTGTTTCGCTCAGTGTCGCGCCCCGATGATTCCGCCATTGGTTGGGGTGTGACAGATTGGTATCAGAGCCATAACTATAGGGAACTAGGAAAGACACAACTTAGTCCGGGTTGTTGTCTTAGAATCGACCTAGACTATAGTCTAAGTACCCAATGCGACCCCTATTTGTGTGAACTCTATCGCTTATGCAATACTAGGGATACCAATATGAATTGGGACAACTCGCACAAGATGAGTTACTTCGCTCGAGTGAAACACCTCGTATGAAGTAGGTCACATTGCCAGAGTTGTGCACTTCGTACAAAGTATTTCAGCTTAATCTCCAAACGCTCGACAATCTTTCCTAAGATTGTCAAGCTGATTTAGCCTTTTCTAAGGCAATCGCACGCACGACTTTCAACACAATCGAGTAATTCAATCGGGAATAGGTGTGAAAACCGAACACTCCCGATTAAATCACTCGCACGATGCACGGTTTTTACTATTAAACACGAGAATTTGCGTTGGATTAGGAGTGAAATCCGTACTTCGACGCGAATTTTCCACTTTACTTCATCAAAACAGGGAACATAGTTGTTAAGTTAGGGGCGAAACCCGAATCTTGATGACTTATTCCGCTTTTATCTTTATTTCACAAAATTCTCACCAAAGTCTCGACGGACTCCAACGACCCAATTTCACATATTAGCCGGAAGGATGCGTGTCAGTCACCGCGATGCGGTGTAAGAGCACAGTCTCGAAGGATAAGGCGTGTACTCGAGGCCGTTGTGAATAGTCGAACCACTTTGGGTAGTCAATGTCTAATTTGCCAAGACAATCTATTTTCGATTTCAAACTCGACCTCGCTAATTTTATGCGTTTATGTGTTTCAACTTTGAGATTATTTACTTTATGAGGTTTTAAATGTTATTTGTTAGCGTTTTGAGGTAAACATTACGGTGGTGCTGATGGGTTCGATTCCCCGCTTCTCGCTCTACCTAAACACACACAACTCGCACCACACTAACAAATCATCGATGCTACGCTATCGCTACCCTAGATCGAATTCAAAATCTGAAGGATAGGTGAATACGTGTTATATCTGTAGGTGAATACGTGCAAAATATAGTGTGTTTCTGTGCCCTACGTGCTTAGGTGCCTGTATGTTTCTGTGCTTATGTGGACTATGTGCCTACTTGCTTAAGTGCTTACACGGGCTACATGTTAGTATGGGATGACATGTGATCGTGTTTCTATGATTAAGTACTACCGTATTAGTGCGATAGACTAAACTAGGGTTAATCGAATTGCGTTTGAATCCTATGACGCTGTCTGTTGCAGACAATGTCGTCATTTGGGTCGCACCATTCCCGAACCGCTCGTCGCAATCACGAGGATAAACGAATTGTTGCTCTCGTCACTAAGCAGATCGTCAAAGTTCTCCCCCAGATCATCAGTGAACTGCATAAAAGTGCCAGTAAATCATCTGTGGAGTCCAGGACAGAGTCTCCTAAGTCTGCTTTCAGCTTCAAGCAGTTCAATGCTTGTGGACCAAAAGAATTCACTGGAACAGAGGGGCCTACGGCTATATTTCAGTGGTTTGATTCAATAGAAGTCACCTTGCGCCAGAGTGGCTGTCCAGACAACCTCCGCACCGTTAACGCTACCGGCGTCTTCCAATCCCGAGCTCTAGATTGGTGGACCGCCGAGAGAAACAAACGAGGAAATGACGCAGCTTTCGGATTGTCGTGGGTCGAGTTAAAGAACATCATGATGCAAGAGTTCTGCCCTCCCCATGAACTCCAAAAGCTCGAGGATGAATTCTGGCACATTAAGCAGGATGGCGGAGATAACACTGGTTTAACTGCTCGCTTCAAGCAGTTGAGTATCATCTGCCCTGGTCAAGTCACTACCCCAGACGTTACGATCAAGAAGTATATCCGCGCTCTACCGGATTGTGTCGCTGATTTTGTTCAAGCTGCGAAGACAACAACAATCGAGGAAACCTACCTGCTCGCTGCTGAGATCAACGATAAGCGAGTCAGGGCTGGTTATTTTGATAAAGCCTCCAAGAGTCTGCACCAAGCTACAGCTACTTCCATCGCTGAGACTACCACCGTCGCACCGCAATCATCAAAGCTCTTACGCCACAAGAGGAAGAACAGCAACTCCAGCAACAAGAACTGTGCGATTACTGCTGCTCCGCTCCAAACAATGCTTGCCCAACCGCAACCGCAACACCGTCAAGTAGCGACTCCTGTTGCCAATGCACCGCTTGCTAAGCGTGCATACACTGGACTATACCTGCGCTGCCCTACTTGCACCTATCATCATCCGGCTGGTATCGCATGTCAGTTTTGTGCTCTTTGCAACATGTATGGTCATTTCACCACCAACTTCCGCGCCGGCCAGCGCCAGACTACAGCTCAAGCTCAAGCTCCTGCTCTACCCCTCCACAAGGATAACAAGCAGATAATGCACCCGCTGCTCACGCACGAGCTTGATTTACGTGTGGTGATCCCAACCACTTCACAAACATCTACCCTAATAGAGTGGTCAAGCAAGAGCCACAACAGCAGCAACAGCAGCCAGCACCGCAGCAACAACCACAGCAGCAGCAACAACAAGCATAACAAGCAGCCCGCGGGTGAGTTTTCAACATCAATGCCCATCAGGCTCAGGCAGACAACAACGTGATCAACGGTACGTTTCTCGTAAATGGTATATATGATTCGTGTTTATTTGATACTGGAGCCGATAACTGTTTTGTATCGCTTGAATTCGAAAAGCTCCTTAATCGTAAGCGCACTCATCTCCCCTTGACATTCGACATAGAAGTTGCCACTGGAAGAACCGTCACCGTCAGTTCTGTTTTACGTGACTGTACTCTCGATCTCAACGATCACATTTTCCCGATTAAACTTATACAAATGCAACTCGGTAGTTTTGATATCATAGTAGGTATGGATTTCCTTCGGGAAAACCATGCTGAAATCGTTTGTTTCGACAAGATGATTCGAATCTCACTCGCAAATGGTGATCTATTATGTGTTTATGGTGAAGTTGCTTCGAAGAAACTCCAACTCATGTCGTGTGTCCAAGCTAGCAAGTATCTCCGCAAGGAGTACCAAGCTTTCTTGGCACATATCGTAGTAGCGGAGGAGAAAAAGAAAGGTAAAGCAGTAGGAAAAGTACCCGTGGTTCGTGATTTTCCCGCCGTGTTTCCTGATGAACTACCTGGATTACCTCCGAGTCGTGATATCGACTTTCGTATCGACCTCATTCCCGGAGCCAACCCTGTCGCTAAAGCTCCTTATCGACTCGCCCCGTCAGAAATGCGGGAACTCTCGAGTCAACGCCAGGAATTACCTGATAAAGGCTTTATTCGCCCAAGCACCTCTCCTTGGGGCGCACCTGTCCTTTTCGTCAAAAAGAAGGACGGATCGTTCCGGATGTGCATCGACTACAGGGAGTTGAATAAGCTAACAATCAAGAATCGCTATCCTTTGCCCCGCATCGATGATCTATTCGACCAACTACAAGGCGCTACGTGTTTCTCGAAAATCGATCTCTGCTCTGGTTATCATCAATTACGAATCTTGGTGGAGGATATACCTAAAACCGCGTTTCGAACCCGTTATGGTCATTTCGAATTGGTTGTTATGCCCTTTGGTCTTACTAATGCCCCCGCAGTCTTTATGGATTCGCAGAATCTGAGGAAATCTTGATAGTACAGATACGCTTCTGCACACGGGGTCGTGCCCAGCGGACACGGGGGCGTGGTCAACTAATGCAGACAAACTGCAATTAATGAAGAAAGAGAAGGAGGATGGACACGGGGCCGTGCCCGAGCTTCTGTTCAGGCTATAAATAGGGGTGCTTGGCTCATTTGCAAACCATCCCTTGGCAAACCACCTCTCTCACACTACACTCACCCTCCACCACCATCACAACCCACATCCACCACCATCATCCATCATCCATCATAGAGTGTGTGTAGTAGTCTCGGGATCCAAGATTGATCATAAGAGTTCTTGACAATCAAAGGCCATGTTTGCCTAAGTCTCTTACATCACTTGGTGAAGACAAGTGTCTAGTGTAATACTTTTTATTTTTAATCTTTTCGCACTTTTTATTTGGTTATGTATTAATGACTTTAATAACTAGTTTCTTATGTTGAAGGTGAGTCTTCCTTATCGATTGTCCGTGGTGTCTTGGCATTATTTTACTGTCTATATAAAATAAAAGATTTTCACCATTCATATCTCCACGGTCTATATGGAGGTATGTTGGCTACTTGGTTTCGGGGGTTAAGGGAATGGTTTGGTAAGAGTCTTGCCTTGTTCAGTGTATAGATCCTGCAAGGACCTGGGTCAACTTTAGTAGGACCTCCTTCAATACCCACTGGTATTGGATGGCGGGGGTCCGAACTCCTTGATCCCCTCATATGTAAACTACTATTAATACTTTAACCCGGCTACTTAGGACTGTATCCCTGCTGACTCAGACTACTTAGCCGAGGGTAACGTCACCTCTAGAAGAGGGGCATACCACAATATGCATTAATAACTTAATTAATTATCTTTCAATAATCCAACCCTTTAGGATTGTATCCTTGCTGACTCAAACTACTGGGTTGAGAGTAACGTCACCTTCAGAAGAGGGGCCTACTACAATAACTAAGATAATCTCTTAAAAAGTGCGGAAATAATCAAAGGTTACACTAAACACGAGTCGGATCTAAGTGATTCATCTTGTCTATCTGTTTTAATTTTATTTTATTTTTCAGCATTTTAGTTAGTTTTATTTTTCTAGTTAAAAACCTTTTTCTAAACTTTTGATTTGATTAGACGTTGAGGATAAACCGGTATTAAAAGCTCTTATGTCCTTGGACGACCTCGGTATCTTACCAACACTTTACTACGCTCACGATGGGTGCACTTGCCCATATGTGTGTTTAGTGTTAGTAAATATCGTGTTTTATAAATTTAAAACTTGGCTAAAAAGTGTTAAAGGGCTCAAAATATACATTATAACTATACGACACTTCACTCGCATCAAGTTTTTGGCGCCGTTGCCGGGGACACAAGGATTTTAAGAAAGTTAAGAATCAACGGCCTAATCGTTTTTTCTTATTTTTCTATTTCTTTTTAGGATTTTTTTTTTTTTAGATTTTCAGTTTCTGCAGAACTCAGCACGGGGCGTGCCCGCTGAACACGCCCCCGTGCCCAATCTTTGGTACTGGCAATCCTGTTTTAAGTCAGACAGTAAGCTGAACACGGGGCCATGCCCACTCAACACGCCCCGTACCCAAGTTTCAGTTACTGAAAACAGAACCGTAAGATCCCGACGGTTGGTAATTTCTGACACAAACATGAGTGATACTGATATTTTTTACTTTCGGCACTCTTATGGTACGTGGTGTCAAATATGTGGTGGCCCTCATAAATATTTAGAATGTTATTTTCTAAATTATAAGCCCCATTATATAGACCCATTGTTTTCCTGTAGCCTTAAGAGGGGCGAAAGTAAAAATAATCCCTATCTCTCCCTCGAATGCTCTCAACCGGACCTTCTAGGAGAAATGCTTCTTGATGAACTATTTTCAATGGAAGATCTAATTCTTAATTGGGTGAAAGAACGTAAGATGGATATCAATAATTCATCTCAAGACAATACCCAAGAAGAATTGTTGGGATCACCTTCGAATAAAAACAACTTCGTTGTTCCAGAAATCACCTCTAACTCTAGTGAGGACTTGAGCGATAGTCGTCCCTGTGTCGATTATTCCGTGAAGGACTCCCGATCGACTTCGTTCGGTGCATACATAGACCTGAGCGATTCGGCATACACCTTCTTTAACGAGAGCCCGGGAAAGGGTTGGACTTGTCCACCTACATTTAGCTTAGGAATCACCCTCACCGACAACCTATTACGTTCTCGTCTTAGTCTAGAGCAGTTATGGTATCTCAGGCACTTTGGGGTTGTTCCATCCAGTAAGGAACCACCCGATTCGGATGAATTCCTTAAAAATAGACGTAACTTCATAAGCAGCCTCTAGACACGGGGCCGTGTCCAGGTCAGCACGCCCCCGTGTCCACCCAAAGATTCTCGTCTGATTTTGTTTCAGAATACGGACAAAAATGTGTCAGGATAATGCCTGCACACGGGGCCGTGTCCAGCCAACACGGGGCTGTGTGTAGCGTGCTGTCATTTTCTATAAATGCAGCAAGATTCCTGCACATATGGACCACTCCAAAGACAAAGATCTGGTGGATCTTCACACATACCATCCTAGGTATATTCTAAAGAAGGTTCCCAACAACCATCTTGTCTTTTCCACTTTTATCCATTACCTTCTTCTTCAATTTTTTCTTAACACCTCCATTAGAGCTTGAAATCTCCATAATTCCAAGCCTTATTGAGATGTTTGTTAGATTTTTATTCAATAAATCTTGTTAAAAATAAGTTCTACAACAATGTTTTAAGTTGTTTCTGCTTAAAAACGTTTTAAAAATCACGAAAACAAATTAAAACTCCAAGATTCCTCGTTCCAAAAATCTACAGACATCTGAACACGGGGCCGTGCTCATTGAGCACGGGGCCGTGTCCGAGGTACTGTTTCCAAAAAATTGAACTCTTTTCGGTATGTTTTCTCATGATGGCGAGCAAAACTAGCGGAACATCTTCATCGCACTCCAGGAACAACCGACAAGGAAGAAGGTCTTCAACGGTTGAAGATTCTCTCGTAAACTACGTTTACGCTTTAAGAGAAGCCATTGATGAGATGACGGGAGTGGAAGAAGCATTGGTCGACCGTATCAATCATTTGACGGTGGGACTAGAAGGATGTCTTCGAGAAGTCAACCTTTTGCAGCAAAAGTTGAACATTCTCGCTTATCCTCCTTTGGTTCCAATCATTACCCAAAGGGCATGGAATGTGGTACCGGAAGTCATCATACCGACCGAATGGTACACCATACATCCGGAGCCCCATCGAGACATACTACAAGGGGTTCCGGTTGGTGTCACTCCCACTCCGCAAGATGTTGAAGAAAACGATCCCGCCTTCTTTCTCCCAAGAGAAATAGAAGAATGGCTTTAATAACATCTAGGGAATACCCCTCGGTCCAAAGTTCTACAAATCTTTTAAATACCGGAAAGCTATTTCCAGAAATTTTGATAAAAGTAGAACTCCTTAGGATGATTTTATGTACCATTTGACCCATCTATCTTAGGACATTTAGCTTTTTATTTTTCTTACTCGTCTTTAAATTCTCAAGGACCTATTGTAATGCGTTAGTTTTAATGAATGATGGTTTTAATTTGGTGTTTGGATGATGTTGTAATGGATAAAACACACTCGGGATGGTAAAGGATACTAAGGGAAACTTGCACCAGCACCCCATGCACAAAAACAGATCTTCCCGCAGATTTTTCTTCATTACAGCAAGTTCAGCACGGGGCCGTGCTCACCCAACACGCCCTGTGCTCAACCATCTGCAGAAAATGCCCAGTTCAGGTACCTGGACACGGGGCATGCTCACTGAACACGCCCCCGTGTCCAGCCTTCTGTTACTTTATTTTATTTTCTGTCACTGGCGATCTGAACACGGGGCCGTGTCCAGACGCCCAGTAACATAAAATTTTGCTTTTCACACCTTTTTACACATTCAATCAACTTAAAAACTTATTTTTGGAACACATTGAGGCCAATGTGTAATTTAAGTGTGGCGGGGGGGATGCTAAAACCTTGAATTTTGCAAGTCCTAATTACAAGCCTTACACAAAACTCTATTGGAACCGCTAAATACCCCAAATTTTTTTCAAAAATCTTTCATTTTTCTTATTTGTCTAGGTTTAATTTGGGAATTTCAAATTCTAAAAAGGTGATATTTTTACAAAATTACAACCGATAGCGCCGTGATAAAAAGAACCAACAAAAGAAAATTATGAAACGGCATGACAAACCTAGTTAAAATTTGATTATATATACTTGATTACATAAAAACCCATTCCCATAAAAAGTGAGTTTTGAGCCTTTATTGAGCATACAAATACACATCTTTAAACTAAATGCTCATTTTTCGTTTCTTGTGTGAATAGCCGCTTGGTTCTTACGACTCTAGAACTTGCCACGACGATGCATTCCCGGTCCTTACCAACTTAAACCCGAGTAAGTAAATGATGGAGGCATTAGGACTAACCCTTTTTATTTCTACACCATTATTTTTCTTTTTTTTACCACCTACCCAAAATCCTCCTAGTTAACCCCTTTGAGCCTAAACCTTTTCATTTCTTAACCCAAAACAAACACCCTTTTACCCACCAAAACCCTTTTTCATTTTAAACCCTTTATTTTAGTAACAACGCTCGGTTTTTGTGTGACTCCCTTATCCTGAAAAAAAAAACCGTTGATAAAGAAGAAAAGAAAAATGAAGTTAGCAATAAACAAACAAAGCTCATCAAAAGAAGGCTTGTTTGAATAATGCTTCATTAGAATAAAAAGTCACAAAAATTTTTTGCGAAAACCGACGCTTTTTACGCCTTTCGCCCTTTTCTACTAACCACTAACCCAACCACCTACCTTTAACCCAAGCCTAACCCTTCACCCCAAAAGTCCTCTTGATATTTACAAAGGTATATAGTTAAAAAGGAGAAGGATTGATTGCTTGGCAAGCTTATGGTAGAAGTAAGTTCCATGCCGGTCTCGAGTGTTTCACAAAAATACATCTTCGGCCGAGTGTTGAGTGATCCCCCGTGAGGTATGTGAACTTGTATATAAATGGAATTTTAAAAAGGCACGTTATGCCCTAATAAGTAATTTATCTTATGTAATGTTTTAAATAAATCATGACGAATAGGATTGTAAATAAATAAAAATAAAACTTAACAAAGAATCTTGGAAATCTCGACACTCTATGACAAGCCCAAAACCTTCTCTTCTACCCATTCCATTTGGGAGTGTAAAGCCACATTATAAAGAGTTATGCTTGAGGACAAGCAAAGATTCAAGTGTGGGGGTATTTGATGTGTGCAAAATGCAACATATAAATTACATCAAATGAGGCGTAAAACTAACCCTTTTTAGTACTAATGTTGGAAAAGGTATGTTTTTGTCTTCCTTTTGTATTTTCAGGATTAAATGAGCTCAAATGAACAAAAGAAGCAAAAATGCAGCTAAATCTAACAAAAATACAAGAAAAGGGATAAACGTGGCATGCCCGACCCCCCCGACAGCATCTTCACCCAAAGCAAAGCAAAACAAGAGAACAGAAGGCTGAACACACCCCGGGCTCAGTGAGCACGGGGGCGTGCCCAAGTGTCTGCAGAAAAGACAAAGCTGTAGAAGCTTCTATCACCCACCACGGGGGCGTGCCCAGCGGACACGGGGCCGTGGTCAACTCTAAGATTCGCAGAATCTGAGGAAATCTTGATAGTACAGATACGCTTCTGCACACGGGGTCGTGCCCAGCGGACACGGGGGCGTGGTCAACTAATGCAGACAAACATCAATTAATGAAGAAAGAGAAGGAGGATGGACACGGGGCCATGCCCAATGGACACGGGGCCGTGCCCGAACTTCTGTTCAGGCTATAAATAGGGGTGCTTGGCTCATTTGCAAACCATCCCTTGGTAAACCACCTCTCTCACACTACACCCACCCTCCACCACCATCACAACCCACATCCACCACCATCATCCATCATCCATCATAGAGTGTGTGTAGTAGTCTCGGGATCCAAGATTGATCGTAAGAGTTCTTGACAATCAAAGGCCATGTTTGCCTAAGTCTCTTACATCACTTGGTGAAGACAAGTGTCTAGTGTAATACTTTTTATTTTTAATCTTTTCGCACTTCTTATTTAGTTATGTATTAATGACTTTAATAACTAGTTTCTTATGTTGAAGGTGAGTCT
This sequence comes from Helianthus tuberosus, assembly GCA_030545235.1. NCBI lineage: Eukaryota > Viridiplantae > Streptophyta > Magnoliopsida > Asterales > Asteraceae > Helianthus > Helianthus tuberosus. Next base: position 4,262 of record JARYGA010030042.1, on the reverse strand, counting down.
TCCTTATCGTTTGTCCGTGGTGTCTTGGCATTATTTTACTGTCTATATAAAATAAAAGATTTTCACCATTCATATCTCCACGGTCTATATGGAGGTATGTTGGCTACCTGGTTTTGGGGGTTAAGGGAATGGTTTGGTAAGAGTCTTGCCTTGTTCAGTGTATAGATCCTGCAAGGACCTGGGTCAACTTTCGTAGGACCTCCTTCAATACCCACTGGTATTGGATGACGGGGGTCCGAACTCCTTGATCCCCTTATATGTAAACTACTATTAATACTTTAACCCGGCTACTTAGGACTGTATCCCTGCTGACTCAGACTACTTAGCCGAGGGTAACGTCACCTCTAGAAGAAGGGCCTACCACAATATGCATTAATAACTTAATTAATTATCTTTCAATAATCCAACCCTTTAGGATTGTATCCTTGCTGACTCAAAGTACTGGGTTAAGGTTAACGTCACCTTCAGAAGAGGGGCCTACTACAATAACTAAGATAATCTCTTAAAAAGTGCAAAAGTGCGGAAATAATCAAAGGTTACACTAAACACGAGTCGGATCCAAGTGATTCATCTTGTCTATCTGTTTTTATTTTTATTTTATTTTTCAGCATTTTAGTTAGTTTTATTTTTCTAGTTAAAAACATTTTTCTAAACTTTTGATTTGATTAGACGTTGAGGATAAACCGGTATTAAAAGCTCTTGTGTCCTTGGACGACCTCGGTATCTTACCAACACTATACTACGCTCACGATGGGTGCACTTGCCCATATGCGTGTTTAGTGTTAGTAAATATCGTGTTTTATAAATTTAAAACTTGGCTAAAAAGTGTTAAAGGGCTCAAAATATACATTAAAACTATACGACACTTCACACGCATCAGAGGAGGTCCAATTCCTGGGTCACATCGTTAATAGTAAAGGAATCCATGTCGATCCCGCGAAGATCAAAGCCGTTAAGAGCTGGGTTAGACCAAAGAACCCGCCTGAAGTTCGTTCATTCCTCGGATTGGCCGGGTTACTATCGCCGATTCATCGTCGACTTTTCGAAAATTCCTGTACCGCTTACCTCTCTCACGCACAAGGACAAGCCTTTTGTTTGGGGAACTGAAGAAGAGGAAGCCTTTCAAACTCTCAAGCACATGCTTTGCAACGCTCCTATGCTCTCGTTACCCGACGGAGACGACGACTTCGTAGTCTATTGCGATGCCTCTAACCTTGGTCTCGGTTTTGTTCTCATGCAACGAGGCAAGGTTATCACATACGCATCTCGTCAGCTCAAGATCCACGAGAAGAACTACACCACACACGACCTTGAGCTTGGCGCAGTTGTTTTTACGCTAAAGATTTGGCGACACTACCTTTGTGGTACTAAATGTACGGTCTTCACCGACCATAGGAGCCTACAACACATCTTTAGCCAGAAAGAACTGAAAATGCTCCAACGCCGGTGGGTAGAACTACTCAACGATTACGACTATGAGATTCGTTACCACCCAGGCAAAGCAAACGTCGTTGCCGACGCTTTCAGTCGACGAAGCTATTTGCATAGCGCTCGCAATACTCAAGCCCAATACCATCTCGAGACTCTTATTCGCGACGCCCAACATGCTTGCTTTGCCGAACGTACCTTGAAAAAAGAACGGATTACGGATGATGGCGCTCAGCTCGTGAATAAGTCAAATGGTATATTCCATTATTTGGATCGAATTTGGATTCCTAAGCGTACCAATTTGCGACAAATTTTGCTGGACGAAGCTCACAAATCTCGCTATTCTATTCATCCGGGTGCCGACAAGATGTACCACGACCTTCGTCAATGGTACTGGTGGCCTGGAATGAAAAAGGATATCGCTATTTATGTTTTGAAATGCCTGACTTGCTCGAAGGTCAAGGCTGAATAGCAAAGACCCTCTGGCTTGCTCGTCCAACCTGAGATCCCCATGTGGAAATGGGAAAGCATAGCTATGGATTTCATAACGAAACTCCCGCGCACGCCATCAAGTCACGACAGCATCTGGGTTGTCATTGACCGTTTGACTAAATACGCTTACTTTCTGCCGATACGAGAAGACTATAGGGTGGAACGATTAGCCCGAATCTACACCGACGAAATTATATGTCGACACGGGACACCTCGTGACATCATCTCTGACCGCGATGGTCGTTTTACCTCGCGTCTTTGGGAAACGTTTCAAGCTGCTCTCGGTACTACTCTTAATCTAAGTACCGCTTTCCATCCCCAAACCGACGGTCAGACTGAAAGAACGATTCATACCCTTGAAGACATGCTTCGCTCGTGTGTCATAGATTTCGGTGGTAATTGGGATGCGCACTTACGTTTAGTCGAATTCTCGTACAATAACAGTTATCATTCGAGTATCCAAATGGCACCTTTTGAGGCATTATACGGAAGAAAATGTTGATCGCCTATTGTATGGCATGAGATCGGAGACGCGCAAATTACCGGTCCTGAGCTACTGCAAGAAACGACTGACAAAATCCTCCAAATTCGAGACAATCTACTGAAAGCTCGGAGTCGTTAGAAAAGTTGCGCCGATAGACGCCGCAAGCCCCTTGAATTTGACGTTGACGATCACGTACTCCTAAAGGTTGCACCTTGGAAGGGGGTGATCAGATTCGGCAAGAAAGGAAAGCTCGCGCCTCGATATGTAGGACCCTTTAAGATTCTGGAAAGGATTGGCAAAGTGGCCTACAAACTCGAACTACCGGAGGAACTGAGTAATCTCCACCCGACTTTCCACGTTTCGAACCTCAGAAAGTGTTTTGACGACCAGGAGTTAAATGTCCCTCTAGAGGATCTACAAGTGGACGAAACATTACACTTCGTGGAAAAGCCTGTCGAGATCACGGGCCGAGAAACTAAGGTACTCCGACGCTCACGCATTCCCATTGTAAAGGTTCGCTGGGAAGGCAAACGCGGGGCAGAGTTCACCTGGGAACTCGAAAGGGACATGAAGGCAAAGTACCCACAGCTGTTTGATACGCCTGCTTCTTAAATTTCGAGACGAAATTTCCTCAACTAGGGGAGGATGTAACACCCCGTGTTTCGGAAGTCAAAGTCAAGGTCAAAGTCAAAGGAAGAGAAGATTGCTAATTACGATCTGCCACTCCTGGCTCAACGACCGATCGCGCGACTTGACTTGTAACCAACTACTTTTATATATTTGACTTAGTTGTATTATGTGGAGTATATGTAAACAATCACAGTTTAATCGATCTATATTAATCGCTAATAATCGCGTTACGACTGTGAACAATAGGAAGTAACAATGCAATAAAGTTAACTAAACGCTAAGCTACTTAACGCTAATCGAATCGACATCGAACCGCAATATGAATCGCAGTGAATTACAGGATCTGGATATTGTTTTACGTGTGTGTGTTATTTAGGTGTTACTTGTGCATGTTTAAATTCTGTTTTGTGGCAGTCAATCACAATCGATATCGCAACTCAATCGAATCACAATCTAATCGCAAACGCCAAACGCAAGTTATTTATAGTGATTGTATGTTAGATGTAGTAGTTAAGTTATTTGTGTAACTAATGGGTAATACTACCGCATCGCTCGTCCGAAACGTATCACAACGCTCAACGCACAAAACGTAAACGCAAAATCCAACTCACATGCCACTTCGATCGAATGACCGTTCGATCGGATGGCCATCCGATCAGACCGTCATCCGATTCGACACTAGTGCGCACTTTCCTCTTTTGGAAACCCTATAAATACCCCCACCTGTGACATCATTTGATGTAACAGCTCCTTCACCCGAACCAGACGCTCAAGCATTTTCGAGATGTAAGAGGATTGAAAGAGGGTTTCTAACTTTCTTTCAACTCTTTTACACTCAATGCTCTCAAAACCGATAGAATCGGAGCTCGTTCTGATCTTCTACTCATTCTTAGTGAAGTATCGGTTCAAGATCTGATATCTATCAAGGAGACAACAGATTTTGGGTTAAATACGAACAACCGTCAAGAACAGTTGACTGGTCAGATTGGGGTGATTCCCGTTCGATCGGACGACTCAGGGCCTGATGGAGTTCCTATTGTATAAACTGATGTCGTAGCGTCTCAATCAAACCGCAAACTTTCAAACTTAACAAGTTCCAAAACGAACCAGTCACCCGAACGGATTTCCGTCCGATCGGATTGCCATCTGATCGAACGACGATCCGATAAAATGACTTATGGCTTCCAACACTTAACAGTTTTCATAATTTTCAAGGATCACCAGTTTC
>JARYGA010030041.1:0-43767 GCA_030545235.1 Helianthus tuberosus | reverse complement strand
TGTCCTTAATACTTTTGAGAATAACGACCTGCCCCCAGCATGGTTACCACAATCCCCTTCATGTATATCCTGAAGTACTTCTTTGGCTTCAGGATTCTCCAAGCACCTCAAATACGGTCCTGCAAGAGATCTCTTGTATAAAATATTATTTATAATAGTGAATCGTGATACCTTCATCCTAAATGCCTTAGGATTTTCATTTCCAGGGACGTGTCCTTCTTTGAGATATCTCATGATTGGAGCCGTCCAGGATTTAGGATCCTCTTCTGGATGTTCTACTCCAGGATCCTGAATACCAGCTACTACTTTACCCTGAGGATTCGTTGCAGGATATAGGACATGTAATATTGGTATTTGCGTCCCTTCAGGTATCTTGATTGATGATCCCAAATTTGCTAAGGCATCCGCTTCAGCATTATCCTCCCTTGGTACCTATTTAAGTATAAAAACATCGAAATATCCTGCTAATTTTTTGAGAATATCGAGATATTCGATTAATTTCTCGCCCTTAACTGCATAGGATCCATTAAAATGGTTAGTAATTAACAAAGAGTCAACATATACTTGCAAATTTTTGATACTCATGCTCTTAGCCAACTCTAATCCTACAATTAAAGCCTCATACTCTGCTTCATTATTAGTAGCAGGAAATTCACACCTAATAGCCTGGGGTAATATGTCCCCCTGTGGCGATTTTAGTAGTATTCCTAATCCTACTCCTCTTACATTAGATGCACCGTCAGTATATAATGTCCAGGATCCTGAGGATTCTCCTAACTGTTGAACTTTTAGGTCTACCTCGTCCTGAATGTCACTACTAAAGTCAGCCACAAAGTCAGCTAAAGCCTGAGATTTTATGGCATTTCTTGGTTCGTATACTAAATCATAAGCACTCAACTTTACTGACCACTTAGCCATCCTGCCTGACATCTCTGGTTTCCTAAGCACATTTTTAACAGGATAATTCGTTTTAACATGTATCCTATGTGTCTCGAAATAATGTCTAAGCTTTGTCGATGCCATGACTAGAGCTAATATTAATTTTTCTAAATGAGAATACCTAGTTTCAGCATCTAACAAACTTTTACTTACATAATAAACAGGATATTGCTGACCTTCATGGTCTTTTATAAGAACGGCACTTACAGCATTCCCTGATACAGCAAGGTACAGGGATAGTGGTTCACCATTTTCAGGCTTCATCAATAGAGGTGCGGTTGAGAGATATCGTTTCAAATCCTGCAGGGCTGCTTCATGCTTTTCCCCCCATTCGAATCTTTTGTTCTTCTTCAGGATATCATAAAAGTCTTTGCATTTCTCTGAGGATCTTGAGATAAACCTGTTTAGAGCTGCTACTCGGCCTGTCAATCTTTGTACGTCCTTCATATTTGTGTGACAACTGCCACTTTCGGGTAATTTACTTACATTTAAAACAGTGATTTACATTATACAAGCATGTGTTTTGAATATTCTGACTACATGATTACATGGTATACATCTTAGAAAACTCATGGAATATTCATTGGTTATTACACATGATTCATTTTTATTGGGTACATTTGAAATAGTGCAAACAATTCATCAAAACAACTAGAGTAGTGCCTAGTGAACTAGAGTGCTGACGAAAACTCCGGATCCGCAGAAAACATCAAAAATGACATCTTAAAGACTCGGATGAGAGTCCAACATCAATTATATATTAAACCCTATGAGGGAATACAAGGGTTTGGTTAATATTTTACCAATGCCCGGTAGCACTAAAAACTGTCCGAAATGCGCTAAAAGTGACAATTTCATGAATTTTCCGCAAAATTCAGCAATTGTATTTTATTACAAGATGCAAAAATAGATGTTTAGGCACCAATTTCATATGAAAATATTTATGGAATATCAATTTCACACATAACGGAAATTTTTCTTACAACTTCCTTAAGTGTACCTTTCGACTATTTACTAGCGAAACGAGCGCTAAACATCTAGCCGAACTATATTTTTGGCACTTGTAGCGAACTAGTTAATATTATTTTTGGTCTTGCAAAGCTAGTTTATGGTTATTACAAGTCTTGAATCATCTCGGAATAATTGCAAAAACCTAAACACCTAAAGACTTAACCTTTGCATTTCATTTGAAACCTTAATTTTTACTAACACATTTTACCACATGAGACCCCCCCCCCCACACCTTGTAACCGTGAACAAGGGGGCCCCACACCCCTTGTTTAATTTGGTAAATATCTAGATATTATTATCTAGTTACTAGTGGATTAGAATGGTGACTTATTACAACACTTCTTCACTAAGTTACTACACTTTTACACCATATCTTACACACACATAAGAAAACTCTCTAATCATCTTCATCTTCCATCAAGAACACCTTCAAAAACCCAATTATTTTTATCATCTCCTTCATGATCAAGATGGATTTCCAAGTAACATAAGGTGATCTAAAGCTCTTGGAAGTGAAAGGAAGGATTTTTATTCATACAAAAGTGTTCTAACATCAAGATCATCATCTTCTTAGTTCTTAATAATCTCTAAGATCATCCCTAGCCTAGTGCTAGAAGTAAGCTTCTATATTTTTTTTATACATATTTTGTTTATGATTGTTATTATAACTAATAATAACTATATAATCATACATAATGAACAAGAAAAATACAATGAAGCAAAGATAAAAATCATGATATAATTATGTTTGTTTATATTGTGATCTTAGACTTGTTATATGCATATTAGATCTTGTTATGATGATTATGCTACAAATAAAGTGTTAGAAGATGTTGAAAGATATGATCTAAAAATTATACATGTTTATGTTAAAGGGTTTTAACATAAAGGATTAAAGGGATGATCATATCTAGTGATCTTGTGAAAGTATTTAGGGTTTTTATTTAAAAACAAGACTTTCACAAGATTATAAAAAATAACATAGAACTAAAGATTTTTATAAAAGTTGTTAAAACTAGAATTAAACTTGGTTTTTGAACTAGTTAACATATGAAAGGATCATGTTTAAAACCCTACATGATTTGCATATCATCTTGATAATTTCATGTTATAAAAGTCTCATAATGTTTAGTTAAGATGTTGAATAAATTGTTGTTGATTTAATAAAGAAAATGATATGTTTAATGAAACATGGTTAAGATAAAAATACAAAGGTTATATGGCCAATTTTTATAAAAACTTTATTTTATAAAATAACAACATTTTTTGGTAAATCTCTACAAGATTTAAAAAGGTTATTAAAGAAGGGTTTATAAAATAAAAGACAAGAAAAATATATATTTTTTTTAGAAAATATATATTTGGTTACTTTAACAATTTTTGTGTGATATATTACTTGGTGTATTAGTTATATATATCATTGTAGGAACTTGAATCTCATGTCACCTTTAAACTCAAAACACGTTATAACAAAAGTCCTACGAGACTTCACATAATTACGCCTTAAAACGAGTTACGGACGATTAGAATAATCGGACACCAATTATGGTCAAAATGAACGACGGACGACTACTTAAGTGAATTGCCAATCCGAAGAATTACTGCGATGTTTAGACGATTTTTCCGACACGAAATATAAATAAGCAATCAATAACAAATTTCGGATGTTTATAAACTTATAAAAACTAGTATGTTTTATTTACTAACAAGTGTACTTAGTAAATTTTTATAAAAAGGTTTTTATAAAAATAAATGGGTTTATTATACTAGTGGGCTATTTTTATTACAAATGGGCTTAATATACTTAATAGACTATTTTTACAAATGGGCTACTTACACTTAATGGGCTTAGTTTTCTTAATGGGCTTAACTTCATTATGGGCTTAACATAAATTCATGGGCTAAGCCCAAACACCAAACATATGGGCCAAAGCCCAACACTATTTAAGCCCAACACTATTCAAGCCCAACACTATTCAAGCCCAACACTATTCAAGCCCAACACTATTCAAGCCCAACACTATTCAAGCCCAACACTATTTGAGGCCCAACACTATTGAGGCCCAACACTATTTGAGGCCCAACACTATTTGAGGCCCAACACTATTTGAGGCCCAGCACTATTTAAGTCCAATAACTTGAAAACATGGGCTTGGCCCAATGATACTATTATTGGAAACACAACTATACAAGTGATACATACAAGACACGAGATTCAGCGGACGAGATCCGACTATACAACTCATTCATCGAATACACAGTTAACGAACATTTGAACAACTCATTCATCGAATACACAGTTAACGAACATTTGAATAACTCATACATCGAATACACAGTTAACGAACAGTAAAGACATACAAGTCTTACACATATTCAAGACAAAAGACTTGTACTCAAGTTATTTACAAAGACCGAAGTGTCTAACAAAAATAAGAACATTTGTAGGTCTCAACGCTATTCAGGACGACCGCACGTGAGATCTTATTTACATCTATTCACAGGACGCGATACAGTGAGTTCATGTTCCCCTATTCATTTAAATGTTTTACAACTTTACAACTATCGGGGAAGATACATGTTCAGAGTATGTTAAAGTTAGGTAATGAAACACCATAGATCATGTGCGAATTAGGGCCATACTATAAGCACCATTAATCCAGTTTGGACCAAGGAACAAAGGACTAGATCTATTGGGTTTTGGCGAGCCCCACTCTTGGTCGTGGACCCATACAGAAGAGTGCGTTTGTGTCCCAGTCGATAGGAATCGGCATAAAATCGTCTAGGGTTGGTTTGCTTCCTATTTCGTCACACATATTAATGTCCTTGCAAAACATTAATGATCAACGATTTCATTGACGCTTTACATACTACAACTCACATTTTTCATACATCGTTTACAACTAAATTGCATGAATTCACCAACTTTTGTTGATGTTTTCCAAACTTAACATGTATTTCAGGGAATTAAAGGACCATGTCGGATTTCCCAGTCAAGATAACAAGTACAGGAACTCCATGCCATCTTTTGAAGGGTTTAACTATTATATTTCGCCTCTTTGCGGAAATATGATGGTTTAAACCTTTGTAGTTTATTTCAAGTTAATGTATGAAACAATAACGCTTTATTTTCATGTTAATGGTTTGTAACCGACACACTAAACTTATGTTGTAATCTTTTGAAACACTATGTAATGGCAATGGAGTATGTTTTATTCATATAGTTTGTTCATGTACATCGATATTTATGCAATGAAAACCAGACAGATCACACCTTGCGTTTCCGCTATGAGCGGGTGTGACAGCTTGGTATCAGAGCATCGATTGTAGTGAACCAGGATTCTTTATTGAGTCTAAGTCTACAATCACTAGGGATCTCTCACGAAAACCATCTAAACACAAATACAGGGTTTCATTTGCATAAACATTTTTCATGGTCCATTTTCAACAAGAATTCATCTCATACAAGTCAAGCAAGGACATTAGTGTCTTAGTCATCTAAATGGTAGACATGCAACTTTAAGTTAATCCACACAACTCAATTAGGATAACTTAAAATGAACATTATGTGAAAAATACATTTTGTGTATATATGTAACGTAACAAATACTCATACGTGTCAAACAACTTATTCCCCAGGTCATCATGTCTTCCTCCGAAGGAAGTAACATTTACGACGATGTAGACCCCATGGAGATTGTGTCTGACGATGACGTTGTGCCGGAGGTACAGGTCATCTTATCTGATAGCGACTCTACTTCTGACAGCGACATGGATGATTTCCAGCCGTTCGCACATCTGGGCGACATCATCGATGATGATGTGGTAGCTATCCCACCTATACTCAACGAGATGGTTATTCTAGGTCACCCAGCGGGTGAACATGTGATAGAGGTTATACCCTTGGATGTCCTTCCTCTTGCCATTATGCATTTCATTGACGACCTCGAGGAGGATGAGGACGCTGTAGTTCCTGTGGTTCCTGTGGAGCATTTGGGTGATGAGTTGGGAGACGGGGATGTTCATGACTTGGTTATTCTAGAGGTTGCCGCACCGGTGGTTCCGATTATTATTATCTCTTCTGATTCCGATACTGATGCAGATGCTTCTTCTTATGCATCTGTTACTTCCTCTGCACAGCAGGCCATTGGCCTACAGCGCAATGCAGACATTGAGCTGGATGATGTCATACCTGATGAGCCAGTTGTCCCTGCACATGATCATGTTGCTCCTATTCTACCACATGTAGACCCTACTGACGAGGCAGGACCCTCAGGACACGCCCATGTACCACCCGGGGACATGGATCTATACCCACATGTTATGCCCATTACCGATCCATATCACCCAGTGCATGACCCAGCTGCTACTACGGAGTTACGTGCTCGTGTGTTGACACTTGAGCATCAGATGGACTTTATCATCCGTCGAGTTAGTGAACTCGAGGATGAGCTTACTCACCTTATTGGTTTGGTACTTCTTGCTCCACCACCACTGGTCCATTTACCAGCCCATGCTCCACCACCACCACCAGGATCACCACCATTACCCCCACTACCACCGCAGATGCCACCAGTTGACCTACCACCAGTTGATCTACCACCCGTTGATCTACCGCCAGTTGACTTACCTGCTCGTATTCTGACACTTGAGCAGCAGATTGTATTCCTGAATCGTTTGGTTCTTGACTTGGAGGGTAGGATTTCTGATGTTCACAGGTTGTTGTTCCCGATTCCACCACCAGTTTTTCCCCCACCATAGACTATGTTTGCAGGTATTATGCTTTTGGGACGGGTATCTATATCCGTTTTATGTACATATTGATGATACACCAAGTTTTGAAGACAACCGACATACAGCGGGTCACACAGTTGGAAGGAAGATGTTGTTATCTCTTTTGTTGTACTAGACTAGTATGACCGGGTTATGTAGCCCGAGTCTATTTTTGTTCCTTTCAAACGATTATGTAACCGGTTGACTATATATATGAAAAACTTGGTGTTATCTATTAAATGCATCTGAGTGGTCTGGTTGGACATATCTTATCGTTTATGTTAACTTATTTACTCGCATAATATGTTTGGTGGTGATATTGCTATTAATGTTATGAATATTTCTTTTTGAACAAACCAAATCAACGTCTAATCTTATCCTATTTCTCCTTTGGAAGAATCATGCCACCGAGGAGAATCTTACGTTCACGGACTAATCCACCCCCACCTCCACCAATGCCTACGACCGAGGCGGAACTGAATGCACTTATAGAACAGAGAATCGCTCAAGCTATCGCACTGTATGAGGCATCCCGTGTCGAACAAAGTGGAGGCACCGGCGGATCGGGAGGCCAGGGTCCAGGCGGTACTTCAGGTGGAACCAATAATACGGGTAACATTTAGCTGTTTTGTTACAACTTACCAAATTTCTTTCTTAATCTATTCGTGCGATTCACTGTTTGCTCATTCAAAATCCGTTGTCCAATTTCAGGGTGCACATTCAAGCAGTTTCTAGACTGCAAGCCGCTTAACTATGATGGCACAGGCGGTGCTGTGGCTTATGTGAGATGGACGGAGAAAACGGATTCCACTATAAGAATGAGCAGATGTTCCGCTAACCAGCAAGTCACTTTCGTTACTGGCTTGTTTCTCAACGAGGCTCTTACATGGTGGAACCTACAAGTGCAAACTTTGGGTGAAAACGCTGCTTATGCGTTAACTTGGGATGAACTGAAGGAACGTATGAGGGATAAATACTGTTCTCGTGCTGAACTCCAGAAGTTGGAGAACGAGTTTTGGAACCTTACCATGGTCGGAGCTGATATCACGGGATATACTCAAAGATTTCACGATCTGTCCCGTGTAATTCCTTATCTTGTAACACCAGAGTACAAGCGTATCGAACGCTACATCTGGGGACTTTCTGACAAGATTCGAAGTCTGGTTACTGCAGCTAAACCCACGACTATTACTCAGGCTGTGACTATAGCCGTGAGTCTTACTGAAGACGGGGTCAGGATGAAGATATTCACTGAGAAAGGTGATGACAAGAAGGAAACACATGTTGAGTCTTCCAACCGTGGGAAGAGGAATTACTCGAATTTCAAGAGGGGAACCCGTAGTAATAACAACAACAATAACAATAACCCCAGCAACAACAACAACAACAACAGGCGACATAATAACCCACAAAAGGATGCAAGGGTGTTTGTAGCCACAAACGACACTGGTCCTAAGAAGTACGCTGGTACTTTACCTAAGTGTGAACGATGCAAATTTCATCACGTGGGTGATTGTCGGGTTGTCAAGTGTGATAAGTGTGGCAAGCTTGGCCACCGTACCGAGTCATGTTGGGGAACGGGAAATAATACTGGATCGGGAAGTGGATTTGGTAACAAGAATGGAAACGGAAATGGTCGTAATCAAGGATGTTTTGGATGCGGAAGCAAAGATCATTACAAGAAAGATTGTCCTAAAGAAATTCAAGCTCGTGGTCGATCATTTGTGATTGGATCCAAGGATGCGCGCCAAGACCCTAATGTGGTCACTGGTACGTTTCTCCTCAATGATCATTTCGCATCCATATTATTTGATACCGGAGCCGATTTTAGTTTTATCTCTATAGAATTTAAAAATATTCTGGGCTTGGAACCTAGTAAACTAGATGTTCCATATTCTATAGAATTGGCTAACGGTAGACTAATAGAGACGGGAGAAGTTGTTAAGGAGTGTACCTTAGAACTTGGTGAACAAAAATTCAATATCGATCTCTTACCCGTTGAATTGGGTAGTTTCGACGTAGTGGTTGGCATGGATTGGCTATCCAACAATCGAGCCGAAGTCGTTTGCCACGAGAAGATCATTCGCCTACCACTACCGAACAAAGAGACACTTGTTATACATGGAGAGAAGCGTGACACCCCATTGCGGATCATCAATTGCATGAAAGCGCAGAAATACTTACGGAAAGGTTATATTGCCTTTCTAGCGCATGTTGTAGACAAGAAGGCCGATGGGCCGAAGTTGACAGATATTCCGGTAGTAAAAGAATTTCCTGAAGTCTTTCCTGAAGACTTACCAGGACTACCGCCTTATCGACAAGTCGAATTTCACATCGACTTGGTACCAGGAGCCGCACCTGTAGCCAGATCTCCATATCGATTAGCACCTTCTGAAATTGTCACGACCCCCGACCCACTCTGGACGGAATCGGGTGCCGTGAACAGTCCAGCGGTACCGGTGATTATTTTAAAAAAACATTGCAGCGGAAATTTCATCAGGACCGTGAGTTAGGAAAAATATCAGAGTTTAGAAAACACCGGATTTTATTTATTAAATAGATGGGATAAACCCATGTTTTATAAAGTGAATTTTGTTTACAATATTTCTTAATTTGATTTAAATAAAATAAGCCACTTCTTGAAGCCTTTCAGTGTCGTATCCAGCTCTTATTCCATTTACCTGAAAAATGTTTTAAAAAGGTTTTGTCAGCGATAACACTGAGTGAATTCATTCCATTTTATAAACATTTTGTTATACCTTACAGTATTAAGGTTTTTATATTTATTTATAATTACCCAACTCAATCAGTATTTGTCAAATGATGATAGTTTCAATATGACAGTAATCATATTAATTTATTTACTCACTTTAATCCACTAGTGAATTCATCAAATAATTCTATTTGACTATTATTCACTTTATCTGTCACTAGGCGATTCCTGTGACTATAATCATATTAATATTGATTATTCTTTCAATTAATGATTCTGGTCATATCACTGTTGATCATTCTTTCAACTAGTGATTCTATAACACTGTTGATCATTCTCTCAACTAGTGCTTTCGGTCATGTCACTGTTGATCATTCTTTCAACTAGTAACTCAGATTATATTACTGTTGATCATTCTTTCAACTAGTAATTTCTATTCATAACACTGTTAATCATTCTCTCAACCAGTGTCTTTGGACATAATGGTGTCCCGTGACATTTCTTTGTCAAATATATTACTTTTGGCATAACACAATTTAATCCAGAAAATGACATATCTCAATTTATTTCAAATTACTATAACTTATCAAATATGTTAATTAAATAATTGTAATATCATTATTTAATATTTTAACGTGACTAAGACTAAAATATAATCTTAGTAAAATGCATAATTTCCACTGTTATTGTAATCATGATAATATTAACTAACTTTCTAGCAAATAATAATAAGAATCAAATAATATATAAAATCTTTCATACCAGCAGTTAATATAAAAACTTAATTACTGTAAGTATAACTGGTAATCATTTAGGATTCTGTAAAATCTTTGTAAATATAATTGTTTCACAAAAATGTGATAAAACTGTGAGAAAATATAATGGACTCACAAACTGTGAGAAAAAGAGAAATGAACTCACATTGCAGATTTCTACGGGCAAAGCTTAGTCTACAAATAATCCTTGATATATTGCAGATTTAATTTGAGTAGAGCCTAGCCTATTGATTAGCCTTTTTAACCTAATGCACATGAACTAGGTAAGTAACTTAATATAGCATTTTACGATAACTCACGAGATCATATTCTCACAACGAATGACAAAGTGCAATACTTCATCCATCGAATTAACGATGATCCGTCGAATTAACGACGAACGACAAAGTACAATACTTTATCCATCGAATTAACGATGATCCGTCAAATTAATGACGAACGACAAAGTATAACCCTAATGTGGGTGGCACTTAAACATCCATTGGATATATTGATCGATCGGACAATGAATCGTAATAGCGATTGAGTTAATACCCTGTTCTGCAGCACCCCGCTATACTTAATTAGAGTTTCGTGTGTGTTAATTGAAGTAATTGAACGATATCTCAGCGTACGTTTGGAATTTGATCGTCGCTCAAATGTCAGATTTCAAGTGCCAAGGCCTGCTATTTATACACGAAATTGGACAAGCTTACGGACCGTAAGGCTGCCAATGTTACGGTCCGTAAAGTTGCTTACGGTCCGTAAGGTTATCAATGTTACGGTCCGTAAGGGACAGCAAATCACTATAGGGTTGCCACGCGTGGGAGTAGGCCTGCTGAGTCGACGATATTTTAAAATTCAACTTCCTGAACACGCAAATATAGATAATTATTAACTAGGGTTTACCCCCCTGAGTTTTAGGGGCCCTAATCCTGATTCCGATTGTTCTGAAATTTTTTAGGGTTCGCGTAGAATCACTTGGGTGTCTCAATTAGGGTTTCCTATTGGTCAAATTAATTTAATAATTATGACTTTTGATGAGAGTCGTTACATTCTCCCCACCTTAATAAAATCTCGTCCTCGAGATTTGCTGGAATAAGTAGGAATACTTTTTCTTCATCTCAGGTTCCAGCTTCCAAGTGTATTTGGGTTATGATATTTCTTTTAGAATTATGTCATATTCTAATCAATAAAAACAATATTAAGGTAGATGACACAAAATCGAATTTTGTGAATATGAGTTGTACAATAGGTAGGATTTCAAAGGTTCAACTGAATAAGTTTAAGAAATCAATGTCAAATGAATGAGATGAAATGATATAATTTCCAATGTGACTATTTTCAAGCCAAAAGATATATGATCAAATAGATATTTAGAATGAATATAAAGAACTTTTAGAATCAAATAAAAATTCTTTTGTCAAAAGAAAGCTTACTTTGATTGGTAACTGAAGAAGACTCAGAATCAACAAGTTCAAAATGAAATAGAAGCACGAAAATATTTTGTCAACTATCGAATTATAACAAGAGAAAAATCAGTGTGTTGACATTATTGAATTTGCAAGGATACACTGGAATACAATAGAGTTTAGTGTATCATTGTCTTAATACATAATTGCATCAAGACTACTTTCAAATGATGAGTCAAACGAAATACATACGTGATTTTGAAAGATTCGTATGCTTATGATTAGCCCAAGCTACAAGTTTATAACGACGCCGCAAGGTGTCGTAAGGATTGAAATAATTCAATAATTACGGTGACTGAACAATTTCACCGTGAAATCAACTGAAAGTTTAAATGAAGTAATTTTGGATATTCAGTTCGAATAGGATTTTCAAATGATAAGACCAAATGAGTAGTATAGAATTTTTTATAAATGATGAAAGAAACGTTAAGAGGTACACCGGAATATGATATGAATTTGTGTACACTTATCTTAACACATAATTGTATTAAGACTGTTTAAGATGATGAACCAACAGAAATTAAAATTCGTTCATCAGGAGTGAAAATGAGATTATCTCAAGATTCAAATTAAAGAAAATGCCACCACAAGGTGTCATAGTAATTGAAAATAGTAGCGGTGAATGAAATGAGTTTCACCATGCTTTAAATCAAATGAAGTAAATCCGAATGTTTCAAATAAATCTAGTAGGATTGAAATCGAAATACTTGAATAATGTTTTTCGATCAAAGATGATAAAACAATAAGGATTACGAAACGCTCGATTGTTGATATAAAAATTCTTTAAGAGATACACTGAAATATGAAATGAAATTGTGTATCATTATCTTAGCACATGATTGTGTTAAGATTGATTTTATAGAATAAACCAACAAAACGGATTCAATATAAATAAATAATTAAACCCGTATGCAACGAGATTAGCACAGGCTTCAAATTTTGTGAAAACGTCACCGCAAGGTGATCGTGACCAAATAAATGATTCAGTGAAAGTGAAGACTCAACAATTCTGTTATGGTTTTGAATAGATGAAATTCTTGACAGAATATATTTATTTATAAACTTTTACTTGTACTAGGGTCAAATAATAACTTAACTTAGATACTACATATCAGCGGCTACGTCTGGAATCATTTCTGCTTTTTGCGTAGTAAGTACGAATGCTCACGCATTATTCTTAGCTCCGTCTGCAGTTCTGGCCTTGTTGTCAGGTGCTTTGGTTAGTTTTGGGCAATATGGTTTAATGTGTCCTGTTTCTCCGCAATTGAAACAAACATTAGTTTTCCTTCTACACTCTTCCTCTATATGCCCGGTCATCTTGCAGAAGTTACAGTAGGATGTTTTCCTAAAACGGCATCTTCCTGAATGCTTTTTGTTACAGCTTTTGCAGATAGGTTGCTCCAATGACTGTTCAGTTCCTGTCTTCTTGTAGAATTCTTGGGAAATTTTCTGGGCTAACTCTTTCTTCTTGTTTTCTTCTCTTGTGCGGATTAGTCCATCTGTCAGCATGTTAGCTAGTTCGACTGCTTCTTCAATAGTCTGTGGTCTAGTGGCCTTAACTATGTCTCGAATTTCACTAACTAATCCCCAAATATAACGAGAAATAAGTACAGGTTCTGGCGAGGCCAGAGTTGGTACCATTCTTGCATATTCGAAGAACGTAGTCGTATATTCACGACAATTCACATCTATCATTTTATGATTTAGGAACTTGTTAGTTATTCGTTCTTTTTCATAAGGAGGACAAAATTTTCTTTCTGCCATTTCCTTGAATTTTTCCCAGTTCATGGCATAAGCCATGTCGCTTCCTTTTGCCTGAAGAATTGTATTCCACCATTCTAAGGCTTCTTCCTTAAAGAGATTAGATGCATACATCACCTTATCTTCTTCGGCACATTTGCTGATTGTAAGAACAGCTTCCGTCTTTTCCAACCATCGCAGAGCAGCCGTAGCTCCTTCACTGCCGGCGAACTCAGTTGGTTTACAGGCTAAAAATTCTTTGTAGGTACATCCGAGAGTCATCGCCTTCTTTTTCTTGGGAAATGGGGTTTTGATAATATCATCATTACCTCCATTGACACTATGGCTAAAACCATCGTCACGAGTATGCTTGCTACTCACAACTTTGGTAGGTTCTACGGTATTTTTAACAGCTTTAATTATTGAAGGTAAAGCATTAGCTATTCCTTGGGCAATTAAATTTTCTATAGCATTTTTATCCAAAGGATTTTCATTATTAACATGAACTTCTGGATTATGTGGTACTTCATTCGACATCTGAATTGCAAACATTTTCACTTATTTAATATCACAGAAAACAAAACAATACTTCCAGGATATTATCTGTGCATATTAATATATATATATATATATATATTCATATATAACACATATGTTAATTTGTATCAGTTTCCTAACTTTATTGTTTAAGTTTAGGTATTAAAAAGAACACCTAATTAGCTTAAACAAGTGGCTCTTTGAGTTGGCTCTGATACCACCTTCTGTCACGACCCCCGACCCACCCTGGACGGAATCGGGTGCCGTGAACAGTCCAGCGGTACCGGTGATTATTTTAAAAAAACATTGCAGCGGAAATTTCATCAGGACCGTGAGTTAGGAAAAATATCAGAGTTTAGAAAACACCGGATTTTATTTATTAAATAGATGGGATAAACCCATGTTTTATAAAGTGAATTTTGTTTACAATATTTCTTAATTTGATTTAAATAAAATAAGCCACTTCTTGAAGCCTTTCAGTGTCGTATCCAGCTCTTATTCCATTTACCTGAAAAATGTTTTAAAAAGGTTTTGTCAGCGATAACACTGAGTGAATTCATTCCATTTTATAAACATTTTGTTATACCTTACAGTATTAAGGTTTTTATATTTATTTATAATTACCCAACTCAATCAGTATTTGTCAAATGATGATAGTTTCAATATGACAGTAATCATATTAATTTATTTACTCACTTTAATCCACTAGTGAATTCATCAAATAATTCTATTTGACTATTATTCACTTTATCTGTCACTAGGCGATTCCTGTGACTATAATCATATTAATATTGATTATTCTTTCAATTAATGATTCTGGTCATATCACTGTTGATCATTCTTTCAACTAGTGATTCTATAACACTGTTGATCATTCTCTCAACTAGTGCTTTCGGTCATGTCACTGTTGATCATTCTTTCAACTAGTAACTCAGATTATATTACTGTTGATCATTCTTTCAACTAGTAATTTCTATTCATAACACTGTTAATCATTCTCTCAACCAGTGTCTTTGGACATAATGGTGTCCCGTGACATTTCTTTGTCAAATATATTACTTTTGGCATAACACAATTTAATCCAGAAAATGACATATCTCAATTTATTTCAAATTACTATAACTTATCAAATATGTTAATTAAATAATTGTAATATCATTATTTAATATTTTAACGTGACTAAGACTAAAATATAATCTTAGTAAAATGCATAATTTCCACTGTTATTGTAATCATGATAATATTAACTAACTTTCTAGCAAATAATAATAAGAATCAAATAATATATAAAATCTTTCATACCAGCAGTTAATATAAAAACTTAATTACTGTAAGTATAACTGGTAATCATTTAGGATTCTGTAAAATCTTTGTAAATATAATTGTTTCACAAAAATGTGATAAAACTGTGAGAAAATATAATGGACTCACAAACTGTGAGAAAAAGAGAAATGAACTCACATTGCAGATTTCTACGGGCAAAGCTTAGTCTACAAATAATCCTTGATATATTGCAGATTTAATTTGAGCAGAGCCTAGCCTATTGATTAGCCTTTTTAACCTAATGCACATGAACTAGGTAAGTAACTTAATATAGCATTTTACGATAACTCACGAGATCATATTCTCACAACGAATGACAAAGTGCAATACTTCATCCATCGAATTAACGATGATCCGTCGAATTAACGACGAACGACAAAGTACAATACTTTATCCATCGAATTAACGATGATCCGTCAAATTAATGACGAACGACAAAGTATAACCCTAATGTGGGTGGCACTTAAACATCCATTGGATATATTGATCGATCGGACAATGAATCGTAATAGCGATTGAGTTAATACCCTGTTCTGCAGCACCCCGCTATACTTAATTAGAGTTTCGTGTGTGTTAATTGAAGTAATTGAACGATATCTCAGCGTACGTTTGGAATTTGATCGTCGCTCAAATGTTAGATTTCAAGTGCCAAGGCCTGCTATTTATACACGAAATTGGACAAGCTTACGGACCGTAAGGCTGCCAATGTTACGGTCCGTAAAGTTGCTTACGGTCCGTAAGGTTATCAATGTTACGGTCCGTAAGGGACAGCAAATCACTATAGGGTTGCCACGCGTGGGAGTAGGCCTGCTGAGTCGACGATATTTTAAAATTCAACTTCCTGAACACGCAAATATAGATAATTATTAACTAGGGTTTACCCCCCTGAGTTTT
Source organism: Helianthus tuberosus (assembly GCA_030545235.1). Taxonomy (NCBI): domain Eukaryota; kingdom Viridiplantae; phylum Streptophyta; class Magnoliopsida; order Asterales; family Asteraceae; genus Helianthus; species Helianthus tuberosus. Next base: position 27,610 of record JARYGA010030041.1, on the reverse strand, counting down.
AGGGGCCCTAATCCTGATTCCGATTGTTCTGAAATTTTTTAGGGTTCGCGTAGAATCACTTGGGTGTCTCAATTAGGGTTTCCTATTGGTCAAATTAATTTAATAATTATGACTTTTGATGAGAGTCGTTACAGAAATGCAGGAATTGTCCACACAACTTCAAGAGTTGTTGGATAAGGGATTCATCAGACCGAGTTTCTCGCCTTGGGGAGCTCCAGTTCTTTTTGTGAAAAAGAAGGACGGGACATTCAGAATGTGTATCGACTACAGAGAGTTGAATAAACTCACCATCAAGAATCGGTATCCACTACCGAGGATTGACGACTTATTCGATCAACTTCAAGGGTCGAGTTTTTATTCAATGATAGACTTACGATCGGGGTATCATCAGTTACGGATTCAAGAAGAAAGCATACCGAAAACGGCTTTTCGAACTCGTTACGGTCATTACGAGTTTCTCGTTATGCCTTTTGGTTTAACGAACGCACCGGCTGTCTTCATGGATTTAATGAACCGCGTGTGCAAGCCGTATCTCGACAAATTCGTCATAGTGTTCATTGACGACATCTTGATATACTCACGATCGGCAGCCGAGCATGAACAACATTTGAGAACCATCTTAGAACTACTCAAGAAGGAGAAACTATACGCGAAGTTTTCCAAATGTGAGTTTTGGATTCGTGAAGTACAATTTCTCGGGCATATAGTGAACGAGAAGGGTATTCAAGTAGACCCGTCGAAGATTGAATCGATTAAGAATTGGGAAGCGCCCAAGACTCCTACTGAAGTACGACAATTTTTGGGCTTAGCGGGATACTATCGGAGATTTATTGAGAATTTTTCAAAGATTGCTCAACCGCTAACTTCTCTTACACAGAAAGACAGGAAATTCGATTGGGGAGAGAAACAAGAAGCAGCATTTCAACATCTTAAAGACAAGTTGTGCATTGCACCAATCTTATCATTACCCGACGGTACCAATGACTTTGTGGTATACTGTGATGCTTCGCATCAAGGTTTGGGTTGTGTACTCATGCAACGTAAAAAGGTTATCGCGTACGCGTCCCGCCAACTGAAAGTTCACGAGAAGAACTATACCACCCACGACCTAGAGCTAGGCGCGGTGGTATTTGCTTTGAAAATTTGGCGGCATTACTTATATGGTACACAATGCACTATTTTCACAGATCATAGGAGTCTACAACACATATTCAACCAAAAAGAATTAAATATGCGTCAGCGACGTTGGGTTGAATTATTGAACGACTATGACTGTGAAATCAAGTACCATCCGGGCAAGGCGAACGTTGTAGCAGACGCCTTGAGCCGCAAGGAACGCGTTAAAACACTAAGAGTGCGAGCACTAGAGATGACGATTCACACAGATCTTACCGCACGAATTCAAAATGCACAACAAGAAGCGCTCAAGGAAGAACATATTCTAGAAGAATCACTTCGAGGCATGGAAAAACAGTTAGTACCAAAGGAGGATGGAACTTTGTACTTTGCGGGTAGAATTTGGGTTCCATTCTTTGGAGGTCTCCGAGATCTCATTTTTGAGGAAGCACATAGGTCAAAGTACTCGATCCATCCTGGATCAGATAAGATGTACCAAGACTTAAAAGAGTACTATTGGTGGCCTAACCTCAAAAAGGATATTGCTAGCTATGTTAGAAATTGCTTGACCTGCGCGAAGGTCAAGGCAGAGTATCAAAAACCATCGGGTTTACTACAACAACCCAAGATTCCCGCTTGGAAATGGGAACAAATATCGATGGACTTCATTACGAAGTTACCCAGGACCTCGAAAGGTCATGACATGATATGGGTAATCGTCGATAGATTGACAAAGTCCGCACACTTCTTACCGATTCGGGAGAAGGATAGTACTGAGAAACTAGCGGAAATCTATCTCAAAGAAATAGTGGCTCGTCATGGAGTGCCTATTTCAATCATTTCAGACCGAGACGGTCGTTTTGTGTCAAGAATATGGAAATCATTTCAACAGGCCTTTGGATCTCAATTGAATCTAAGTACGGCCTTTCATCCACAAACTGACGGCCAGAGCGAACGGACAATCCAAACACTCGAAGATATGCTTCGTGCATGTGTTATGGATCTAGGTGGCAATTGGGATAATCATCTACCTCTAGTTGAATTTTCCTACAATAATAGCTACCATACAAGTATACGAGCTGCACCGTTCGAAGCTCTTTATGGTCGAAAGTGTCGCTCTCCGCTATGTTGGGCGGAAACGGGCGATAGTCAATTAATTGGTCCGGAACTAGTTCAAGATACTACGGATAAAATTTTTCGGATCCGAGACCGTATCAAGGCGGCTCGCGATCGACAAAAGATCTACGCTGATGGGAAGCGAAAACAAGCATTTTTCGAGGTTGGAGAGAAAGTTTTGTTGAAAGTCTCACCTTGGAAAGGCGTAGTGAGGTTCGGTAAACGTGGAAAGCTTAACCCGCGTTACATTGGACCATTTGAAATCTTGGAAAAGATTGGCACTGTTGCTTACAAGTTGAAGTTACCAGATGAACTTAGCAGTGTACACCACACGTTTCATGTGTCAAATCTTAAAAAGAGTCCAACACAAGTAACCGTTACTATTCCTGTGGATGAAATTCACATTGACGACAAACTCCATTTCACTGAAGAACCTGTTGAGGTCACGGACTGGAAGGTCAATAAAACACGGAGAAGTCGTGTCAAGTTAGTAAAGGTTCGTTGGAACTCTCGTCATGGACCCGAGTATACTTGGGAACGTGAAGACCGAATGAAGGAAAAATATCCCCACCTATTTCCGAAAACTCCTGCAAAGAATAACAAATCTAGAATTTCGGGACGAAATTCTAAATAACAAGGGGAGAATGTGACAACTGCCACTTTCGGGTAATTTACTTACATTTAAAACAGTGATTTACATTATACAAGCATGTGTTTTGAATATTCTGACTACATGATTACATGGTATACATCTTAGAAAACTCATGGAATATTCATTGGTTATTACACATGATTCATTTTTATTGGGTACATTTGAAATAGTGCAAACAATTCATCGAAACAACTAGAGTAGTGCCTAGTGAACTAGAGTGCTGACGAAAACTTCGGATCCGCAGAAAACATCAAAAATGACATCTTAAAGACTCGGATGAGAGTCCAACATCAATTATATATTAAACCCTATGAGGGAATACAAGGGTTTGGTTAATATTTTACCAATGCCCGGTAGCACTAAAAACTGTCTGAAATGCGCTAAAAGTGACCATTTCATGAATTTTCCGCAAAATTCAGCAATTGTATTTTATTACAAGATGCAAAAATAGATGTTTAGGCACCAATTTCATATGAAAATATTTATGGAATATCAATTTCACACATAACGGAAATTTTTCTTACAACTTCCTTAAGTGTACCTTTCGACTATTTACTAGCGAAACGAGCGCTAAACATCTAGCCGAACTATATTTTTGGCACTTGTAGCGAACTAGTTAATATTATTTTTGGTCTTGCAAAGCTAGTTTATGGTTATTACAAGTCTTGAATCATCTCGGAATAATTGCAAAAACCTAAACACCTAAAGACTTAACCTTTGCATTTCATTTGAAACCTTAATTTTTACTAACACATTTTACCACATGAGACCCCCCCCCCCACACCTTGTAACCGTGAACAAGGGGGCCCCACACCCCTTGTTTAATTTGGTAAATATCTAGATATTATTATCTAGTTACTAGTGGATTAGAATGGTGACTTATTACAACACTTCTTCACTAAGTTACTACACTTTTACACCATATCTTACACACACATAAGAAAACTCTCTAATCATCTTCATCTTCCATCAAGAACACCTTCAAAAACCCAATTATTTTTATCATCTCCTTCATGATCAAGATGGATTTCCAAGTAACATAAGGTGATCTAAAGCTCTTGGAAGTGAAAGGAAGGATTTTTATTCATACAAAAGTGTTCTAACATCAAGATCATCATCTTCTTAGTTCTTAATAATCTCTAAGATCATCCCTAGCCTAGTGCTAGAAGTAAGCTTCTATATTTTTTTTATACATATTATGTTTATGATTGTTATTATAACTAATAATAACTATATAATCATACATAATGAACAAGAAAAATACAATGAAGCAAAGATAAAAATCATGATATAATTATGTTTGTTTATATTGTGATCTTAGACTTGTTATATGCATATTAGATCTTGTTATGATGATTATGCTACAAATAAAGTGTTAGAAGATGTTGAAAGATATGATCTAAAAATTATACATGTTTATGTTAAAGGGTTTTAACATAAAGGATTAAAGGGATGATCATATCTAGTGATCTTGTGAAAGTATTTAGGGTTTTTATTTAAAAACAAGACTTTCACAAGATTATAAAAAAATAACATAGAACTAAAGATTTTTATAAAAGTTGTTAAAACTAGAATTAAACTTGGTTTTTGAACTAGTTAACATATGAAAGGATCATGTTTAAAACCCTACATGATTTGCATATCATCTTGATAATTTCATGTTATAAAAGTCTCATAATGTTTAGTTAAGATGTTGAATAAATTGTTGTTGATTTAATAAAGAAAATGATATGTTTAATGAAACATGGTTAAGATAAAAATACAAAGGTTATATGGCCAATTTTTATAAAAACTTTATTTTATAAAATAACAACATTTTTTGGTAAATCTCTACAAGATTTAAAAAGGTTATTAAAGAAGGGTTTATAAAATAAAAGACAAGAAAAATATATATTTTTTTTAGAAAATATATATTTGGTTACTTTAACAATTTTTGTGTGATATATTACTTGGTGTATTAGTTATATATATCATTGTAGGAACTTGAATCTCATGTCACCTTTAAACTCAAAACACGTTATAACAAAAGTCCTACGAGACTTCACATAATTACGCCTTAAAACGAGTTACGGACGATTAGAATAATCGGACACCAATTATGGTCAAAATGAACGACGGACGACTACTTAAGTGAATTGCCAATCCGAAGAATTACTGCGATGTTTAGACGATTTTTCCGACACGAAATATAAATAAGCAATCAATAACAAATTTCGGATGTTTATAAACTTATAAAAACTAGTATGTTTTATTTACTAACAAGTGTACTTAGTAAATTTTTATAAAAAGGTTTTTATAAAAATAAATGGGTTTATTATACTAGTGGGCTATTTTTATTACAAATGGGCTTAATATACTTAATAGACTATTTTTACAAATGGGCTACTTACACTTAATGGGCTTAGTTTTCTTAATGTGCTTAACATAAATTCATGGGCTAAGCCCAAACACCAAACATATGGGCCAAAGCCCAACACTATTCAAGCCCAACACTATTCAAGCCCAACACTATTCAAGCCCAACACTATTCAAGCCCAACACTATTTAAGCCCAACACTATTCAAGCCCAACACTATTCAAGCCCAACACTATTCAAGCCCAACACTATTCAAGCCCAACACTATTCAAGCCCAACACTATTTGAGGCCCAACACTATTGAGGCCCAACACTATTTGAGGCCCAACATTATTTGAGGCCCAACACTATTTGAGGCCCAGCACTATTTAAGTCCAATAACTTGAAAACATGGGCTTGGCCCAATGATACTATTATTGGAAACACAACTATACAAGTGATACATACAAGACACGAGATTCAGCGGACGAGATCCGACTATACAACTCATTCATCGAATACACAGTTAACGAACATTTGAACAACTCATTCATCGAATACACAGTTAACGAACATTTGAATAACTCATACATCGAATACACAGTTAACGAACAGTAAAGACATACAAGTCTTACACATATTCAAGACAAAAGACTTGTACTCAAGTTATTTACAAAGACCGAAGTGTCTAACAAAAATAAGAACATTTGTAGGTCTCAACGCTATTCAGGACGACCGCACGTGAGATCTTATTTACATCTATTCACAGGACGCGATACAGTGAGTTCATGTTCCCCTATTCATTTAAATGTTTTACAACTTTACAACTATCGGGGAAGATACATGTTCAGAGTATGTTAAAGTTAGGTAATGAAACACCATAGATCATGTGCGAATTAGGGCCATACTATAAGCACCATTAATCCAGTTTGGACCAAGGAACAAAGGACTAGATCTATTGGGTTTTGGCGAGCCCCACTCTTGGTCGTGGACCCATACAGAAGAGTGCGTTTGTGTCCCAGTCGATAGGAATCGGCATAAAATCGTCTAGGGTTGGTTTGCTTCCTATTTCGTCACACATATTAATGTCCTTGCAAAACATTAATGATCAACGATTTCATTGACGCTTTACATACTACAACTCACATTTTTCATACATCGTTTACAACTAAATTGCATGAATTCACCAACTTTTGTTGATGTTTTCCAAACTTAACATGTATTTCAGGGAATTAAAGGACCATGTCGGATTTCCCAGTCAAGATAACAAGTACAGGAACTCCATGCCATCTTTTGAAGGGTTTAACTATTATATTTCGCCTCTTTGCGGAAATATGATGGTTTAAACCTTTGTAGTTTATTTCAAGTTAATGTATGAAACAATAACGCTTTATTTTCATGTTAATGGTTTGTAACCGACACACTAAACTTATGTTGTAATCTTTTGAAACACTATGTAATGGCAATGGAGTATGTTTTATTCATATAGTTTGTTCATGTACATCGATATTTATGCAATGAAAACCAGACAGATCACACCTTGCGTTTCCGCTATGAGCGGGTGTGACAATTTGAGGGTGATTTTATGTCCAGGATAGCTTTGATCTGCTCTGGGCTTACTTCTATCCCCCTTTTTGTCACCATATATCCAAGAAACTTTCCTGCCCCCACTCCGAAATGGCATTTAGCAGGATTCAGCTTCATGTTGTATTGATCCAGGATATCAAATGCTCCCTTGATATCCTGGAGGTGATCCTCAGCCTTTTTAGATTTCACCACCATATCATCGATATATACCTCCATGGTGTCCCCCAGTTTGTCTTTGAACATCATGTTTACCAATCTTTGGTATGTTGCACCTGCAATTTTCAAACCAAAAGGCATAGCTGTATAACAATAAATACATGTTGGTGTCATGAAGGCGGTATCCTCCTGGTCAGAAGGCTCCATTTGGATCTGTTGAAATCCTGAGGATGCGTCCATGAAGGTCAGCATTTCATGCCCGGCAGTGGCATCTACCATTGCATCAATGTGGGGAAGAGGAAATGGGTCTTTAGGACAAGCTTTGTTCAAGTCTGTGTAGTCTACACAAACTCTCCATTTCCCATTCTTCTTCTGTACTACAACCACGTTTGCTAGCCACCTTGGGAACTTAACCTCTCTGATCATTCTGGACTTTAATAATCTTTCAACTTCCTCCTGGATAATCGTGTTCCGCTCAGGAGCAAACTTCCTTCTTTTTTGTTGCACAAGCTTGAATGACTTATCAATTCCAAGCTTGTGAGTGATAATATCTTTGGATATGCCTGTCATATCCTCATGCTTCCATGCAAACGTTGACATCCTGCATTTTAAAAAGTTAATTAATTGCTCTTCAATATCCTGAGGGATATTAGTTCCTACGAGCACCGAAATATCGGGATTATCCTGGACTAGGATAATTTTCTTCACATCCTGCTCCGGATCCTCCACGATATCCTGGGCCCTCGTCTTTAATTGCTATGCTGCACTAGGTTTAGTTGAGGATTTCATCGAGGATGAGTAGCATTCTTTCGCCTCCTGCTGATCACTATCAACCTTGACAACTCCCCAAGGTGTAGGTATCTTGATGCATTGGTGATATGTTGATGGTACGGCCTTCATATCGTGAATCCATGGTCTTCCCAATATGATGTTATAGCAGGATAGAGAATCCATCACATAGAAACGTTGTATCGAGTTGACTCCTTCAACGTATACTGGCAACTTTATCTCTCCCACTGTGTTTCTAGCCTCTCCACTGAACCCAACAAGCACAGTAGACTTTGAAGTGATATCCATTGGAGATACATTCATTCTCTTCAGAGTTTCTAGTTGGATTATGTTGACGGAGCTGCCATTATCAACCAGTATCCTGCGTACAAAATGGTTAGCCACATATAACGTTATTACCAGAGCATCATGGTGAGGATCCTGAACAGTATCCCTGTCATCTGCATCAAAAGTGATCACTTTGTCATTTGTGAGGGTAGTCATCCTGACAGGTCTGTCTCCCCTTTCGGCCTTAGCTTCCTTTGCATGTCTCTTTGCTGCCGAATACGAGGTCCCACAAATGTCGGATCCTCCCGAAATGAAGTTGATTATCTTGGCATCCGAGGGACGTGATGCTGCTCGCTCAGGATCCTTCTCAGTATCCTGACCCTTATTCTTCTTTCTTCCTAGGAGATCTTTCAGATATCCCTTGCTTAGAAGATAGCTTATTTCTTTCCTTAGAGCAATGCAATCCTCAGTCACATGTCCGAAATCTTCGTGGAAAGCGCACCATTTTGACTTATCTTTCCAGTCAGCCTTTTGTTGATTCTTTCGAGGCCACCTAGCCTTGTCTCCTAGACCCTGCATAGCATACATCAATTCAGGAATATTAACAGAAAAGCAATATTCGGACAACTCAGGATACTCTTCAGGATCCTCATCTTCGACAGCATTCACTCTTTTGTTCTCATTTCTACCATACGGCTTAGGCCGATACGACTTGAACGAGGATTCTGACTTCCTATTCGTTGACTCATAAGTGTTAGATGAGTTCATCCTTTCTTGCATCTTCCTGTCATCCTCCAGAAGGATATATCTCAAAGCCCTGTTACGAGCTTCGTCGAGATTCCTGCAGGGATTCATTACAAGATCCTGATAAAACTGAGAATCCTTTTGTAATCCCATCTTGAAAGCTTGCACAGCTGTTGCAACATCAAGATGTGGGATATCCAAGGATTCTCGACTGAATTTGTTCACATAATCCCTCAAGGATTCCTGAGGCCCTTGAGTTATCCTGTAAAGATCACTGGTTAGTTTCTCTAAACTCCGACTACAAGAAAATTGACTGTTGAATAGATTAACCAAATGAGCAAACGAAGTAATTGAGTGTGGAGGAACATTTAACAGCCATTTTAAGGCTGTCCTGTTAAGGTAGAACCAAATCCCTTGCACAAGCACGCTTCCTTGAGCTCCGGAGGGATAGGGTTAATCTCCATTCTTTCCCTATACTGAGCAATATGCTCCTCAGGATCCGTAGTTCCGTCGTAAAGCTTCATGTTGGGGGTTTGAAATCTCTTTGGGATCTCAGCATCACAGATAGGATATGCAAAACGAGATATCTTGTGGCTGTCCTGGGACACTTCCGGGATCGGCTGGACCACCCCAGGTACACTAGATATCATGTCCTTCAACTTCTGAAGTTCCCTAGTAAGTGCTGGTGTTACACCTGTATCCTGCAAAGATCCACTATTGTTAGTAGCATGAGTATTATTATTATTTGACACGTTACCCGTTGGAGGATTTTGCCCATATCCTGAGCTCCTCATGGTTGATATCCTGACCGAGGAGGGTATTTCAGGAGTATGATTCTGAGGAAGGCTGGGCACGATATTCCCCCTGTTATCCTCCGTATACACAGCTGAACTAAAGTTCAATGCTCTAGGGTGTAATGGAGTGACATTGTCCTCAACAGATCTGCTCGAGCCAGACTTCAGGAGTTGTATTTCCCTTAAAAGCATTTGGTTTGTTTCCTATTGCTGCCTCATTTGTTCCTGTACACTTCCAAATAAAGTAAGAATTTCATCATTAGAAGCTAGAACAGGAGCAGATTCCTGAACACTGCGAGTAGGGATAATGTCTTGAGGTCGTGAAGAGGCTGGCATCCTTGGAGGAGGTGGTGGAAGCACCGGACCAGTAGTAGCAGAAGTCACAGCAGACACAGTAGAGGAACTCATGTTTGATCTTGAGGCCATTACGGACAATGTGGCAAAAAGTTTTGAAAATAGGAAACCGATTAGCGATTTGACAAAAAATTTTAGTAAAGAAAGCACCACTGGCCCCACGGTGGGTGCCAAATTGTTTTGGTCAAAAATTACCGAAGTAATTAAGTGATCAAATTAGTTAAGTGAGGTAGTGTGCTAGAGATGAGTGTCGAAAATATGTTAATCAAGTTAATTATAAAAAAAGTTTCAGGATACGGCTCGGGATATAGAGCTGTATCTATGATCAAACAATGAGCAAAAGTAAAGTAAACGACACGAGATGTACGAGGAAAGCCCTTGATCAATCTAGATCGCCGGCATAAAACCTCGGGAGCTGACAATCGCAGCTGCCTAGTTCTTCTATTGCTTCACAAATCAGGATACAGTGCAGGATGTGGTGCGGATCGACTAAGTGTTACAACAAAATTTGAATACAAGTGTGGTGTTTGCAATGAGCTAGAAAATGAAAGTATGCGAGAGTGTAAGTGGAGATTGTGTGTTCTAAGCTGATCCGCCCCCATCTATTTATAGTAAAGATAAAATAACAAACTACCCTAAACTTGCGGGATCCACCGAATATTCCTTCTTCAAACGTTGTAGACCTGGTCTTTCGGGCTCAACGTCTCTCCCTCAACAAATTCGTCCGAGTCTTGAGGAGAAGAAGTCCTCTTGACCGTTAGCAAGTCTCAGCCTTTAACCTGCACGTGGTTAATTCAATAAGCCTCAGGATATCGCCCAAGATGTTAGCAATATCCTCTTCCAGCATCCTGGTCACAAATAAACAAACAAAGGCATGATATTGGTCAGGATACGTATGTTAAGAAAATGACCCCTAACAACATAGAATAGGAACTAGTTAACATTATTTTAACATTGTAATACTAGTTTAAGCCATTAAACACCTTAATACAATTAGAAATCCCTAAACACAATTAACACCTGACTAGATCACTTGATTCCTAACTAAATAACTAAACTATCATTAAAACCTAACTAGCACCCCCCCCTCAAATTGGCGGTCAACATGTGGGTCCCCCTTGCCCACATGTTGTCTAATGTTGTTGGATGAAGACTTGGTGGATCAAAAGATTATTTGATGGATGGAGAAGTTGTTTAGGTTATAAAGAAACCTTATCCCAACACTCATCATCTTCATCATTTTCAAACTCATCTTCCCCTTTCTCCCGTCATACCTACCGCCACCACCATCCACCATCCACCCTTCACCTCCATTCTTCAATCACTTTCAAGCCATTCCAAGCATAACCAAAGGTGCCTCAAGTCTATCTAAGGAAGGTTCAAGCACTAGAAGTACAAGGAGCACCTTGGAGAGCTTTTATCCACCATCTTCATTACATCACCATCATCTTGATTCTTAGCGTTCTTCCCTAGCCAATAGTACTAGTAGTAAGTTATCTAACACTTGGATTATGCTTCATGTGTTATGTTGTTTATAAAATACAAGAAATCCATCTTTCACGTTAAATACATGGTAAACATGAAAGAACACTAAAAATATAAGTTGTTTACTTGATTGTTTGGTGTTGATTATGTGTTAGATCTTGTAAGATGGTTGTTACGGACAAACTGATCTTGTTAACATTATGTTAAAAACATAAATCTAACATAAAAATGTTAGATCTAACAAGATCCACCAACAAAGATGGATGAACTTGAAAAAATGATTAAAATGATATTTTTTTGTAGTGCAACATATTAAAAGTATGCTTTCAAAGTTAACATAAACTTGTTAAAAATGGTGATAAACATGAAAAAAGTTATAGATCTAAAAGCTTCATGTTGTTAGAAGTTCATACATATATGTTGGAAATGATATTACATAGAAAGTCTTGTTAAACTTGTTGAATGATATTGTTGAGTTTTGAAATACAAAACACTTGTTTTAAAACATGGGAAAACCCATAACTCTAGGGGAAACTATGGCAAAATTTTTGTAGAAATATAAGTGTTAGAAAAATATACTTTTAACAAGATTTTTACAAAATAAAATGTTTAAAGTTGTTAAACATATTTTTTCCCAAGTTTGATACAAAAATATAAGTTAAGAAAATATGGTTTTATTAAAGATAACAATGGATATAAATATAAATAATTAGGGCAAATTATACATATTTAGTTGTAACAACCCTCCAAATCACCCTAAAACGCTTCGTAGTAAAAAAAATCGAACCCGTATAACGTTAATTTTAGAAAAAAATGAAAAATCAAGGATATTACACCTGTCGCGGGCCGCGACAGGTTTTAGTGGGGTTGGTCGCGGGGGGCGACAACCTATATCTTGCCGAAAGCTTTTAGTGACACGTGTCACACACGTGTCGAGCCTAGGGGATGAATAGGCAACCCTAGCCGTAGCTAGGGTGCCCTCGCGGGCAGTGAGAGAGGGAGGTGAGGCAGGTCGCGGGGCGCGAGAAGCTCCAAAATCAGCTATAAAATTAGACGTTCAGTCTGCATTCCAATCCGTTCACTTTTCTTTCTTTCTCTCTATACTTTCATACGGAAATTATAACTAAAATGCCCCCTAAATCCCGAAGCTCTGCCCCGTTGTAAGTATTTTAACCCCTGGTTACTAAGTCGCTACCCTGTCCGATTGATCTAGGATCCAGCAACGAATGTCAAGGCTCTGCCTGACTAAGTACTTTGGGGTTTTGTCTCGGATGTATTGTATAACAACCCTCCAAAAAAATATTTTGGACACCCGAAATATCCTAAATTATACCCCATACACGAGAACCGGACCCGGAATAACCCTATACTTGTAAAAATCAACAAAAACTGAATTTGACACTCTCTCGCGGGCCGCGACGGAGATCTCTTGGTCTGTCGCGGGGCGCGACGGAGACCTCTTGGTCTGTCGTGGGGCGCGACTGCCTGGTTCTTATCCGGACACGTGGCGTGCCACGTGGCACCTGACTCAGCAAAGCTACACGCTGACTCAGCAAGCCTATAACCGCCTTTCAGGCGCTCGCGGGCCGCGAAGGCTTTCTCTATATCTCTCGCGGGGCGCGAGAGACCCCTCGTCAGGCCTATATAAGGGGGCTTCAAGCTCATTTGTTCATCATTCAATTTCAGAATTCTCTCTAAATTCTCTAGTAGTAGAAATTATACCCGAGCATAATACCCACTATATAGCAAAGCTTTGTCTCGTTGTAAGTACTATAACCCTGCTATTTCCCTACACGGTTGATTTAGAATTTCCGTAATGCATGTCGGCTCCGCCCGACTCAGTCATTGGAATTTTGTCTCGTGTGTGTACACCCGATTGATTTAGAATTGCCGTAATGCATGTCGGCTCTGCCCGACTCAGTCATTGGAATTCTATCTCGAGTTGTACGATTAATTTGAATTGGGTTATTTTACCAACACGTGTGCATTATTTGATATACTAGATAATAACCAAGAGATTCTCAGGAAGCCTTAGTATTATCTAAACTTGCAATGTGAGTACATTCTCTTTTTATAAAAAACTCAATTGTTTTAAATTATACTTAACAGTAATTGAGTATTTGTAAGTCTACAATTACTGCCGGTATGTTGGGGTTTTGTATACAAAATTTATGAGACGTTACCATTGGACAAAGAGTTAGTCAATGAGTAATATGACCCACAAGTTGGGTTGACAGTACTGATTGGGTAATTGATTAGATAAAGCAAGTGTAATTACGGGTTGCCCTCAATTCTGTTAAAATGTAAAATCATTTTGATTAAACTGGGATGCACTCACCAGTATTTCTTGCTGACAAAATGTTTTTAAAACGCGTTTCAGGTAACATAATGTGAAAGCCCAATAGAAGCCAGCTGGAGAGCACTGAAGGCTTGGAATAGTGGCTATAAAAGTTACCTAAATAAACAAGACATTTTGTTTTCAATAATTATATTTTATCCCTATCAATGTATTATCAAATGAACTTGGGTTTTATCCCCGTGAATTATTCTTATAAAAGTTTGGTGTTTTACTGTGATAAAAATATTTCCTAACTATGGTCCTGATGTATTCCGCTGCCAAATTAATAAACACCGATACCACCAACTCTAAGGCTCGCGGCTGCCCGCTCCCGGGTAGGGGTCGGGGGTTGCGACAGAAGGTGGTATCAGAGCTACAGCCACTGATTTAAGCCAAAGAAGTGTTCTGCTGACACTGAAATTCCAAATTCTGTGTTAGGAAATAAATTATGTGATTATGTGTTATGTGTTATTTGACTATTTGTTAGTTTACAGTATGAGTGATCAAGGAACATCGGACGCTTATCGTCATTTAGATAGTTCATAGAAAAATGAGGGAACATCATCTCAGCCAGACCCCTCAGGATATTCTGCCGATACTGAAGAGGGAATATTTATTTTTAAGGCACAATCGGAGGAACCTTTTACTACTAAGAAAAGAGATTGGTTTAATAGAGGAGCTCATGAAAGGAGAAAAAGAATGAAAAATTTACAGCAACAGAGAGCAATAGCCAGGGCCAATAGAGAGGCGGATGCACAGATCCAGGAAGTAACCAGTAGACCACCTTGGGAGGAAGAATTAGATAGACAGTTGGCCGATTTCCATATGTTAGCCACTACAGTTGTAGATACCAATCAAAACCAAGTAACCGAACCGCCACTTTTACCTTTATTACCAGACCAACCGATGCTAGAATCCAACTTCGAGAACCAACTCCCGATACCTGCATTTAACCCAGACGAATCACCTAGAATCCCAACTCCACATCCTCTAGGATATGATCCATGGTTTGACGACAATAGGTCATATTCGGCCTTATACCCACCTGAAGAACTAAAACCTCTAGAACCTTATCCATGGAAGGAAATTGATAGGACATTTTTTGAAATGAATAGCGGAGACCCCTACGAGGAACTCGTACCTCCACCTGAACCATTAGATCCACCAATGAGTCGCCAACAGGTGTAGGAACTCCATCAGTATGGAGAAGATTTAGTAAATGAAGGGAATAGGATCAGATAGATAGGGGAACGACTAGTTTGGAAATATGATGAGCGGAAAATGCAATACTGGGTGAACGGCACTTAGTACATAACTAGATTTACGTGTAATTTTGTACTACAAATATATAAATAAATAAATATATATAAGTACAGATGCATAGTATTTTTCATTTACAGTTGTAATTTGTAATATATGCATATATATATATATATATATGAAAAAGAGTAAAAGTCACAATGATCGACGTTTTTGACCAACTTGTTCGTGTGATTGTGTATAAATAATTGTATTCAATTCTATTCTGTGATAATTAATATCTGATAAATGTTTACAATTCAGATGGACAACGAAGTAAATCAAGAAAACCAGAATAATGAGAATAACGGAAACCAAATAGATAACAGTGCCATTCAACATATAGTGGCACAAGGAATTATAGATGCCATGCCTTATATTATCAAGACTGTCAAAGAAGCAGATAAACCTGCAAATGGCAGTAAACGTCAACACACTGAACCCAGTCACAGTGTGAATAATGACAATGGACCTATTATCCAAGCTCTAATCCCAAAAAGAAGAAGAACTGCTCCATACGGTTGTTCTTTTAAAGAATTCTTAGCCTGCAAACCAATAGAATTCTCAGGCAATGAAGGAGCCATTGCAACCTTACGTTGGATAGAAAAGACGGAAGCAGTCATAAAAATAAGTAAATGCGCAGACGAAGATAAGATTATGTTTGCTTCTAATCTTTTCAAAAATGCAGCCTTAGAATGGTGGAATACTATTCTCCAGTCTAGAGGAAGTGACAGAGTTTATAATATGGAATGGATCAACTTTAAGGAAATGGTTGAAAGAAAATTATGTCCTCCTAATGAGAAGGAACAAATAGCCAACAAGTTCCTAAATCTCAGAATGACTGGAATAGACTGCAAAGGTTACACTACCATATCTTCGAATATGCTAGGATAGTACCATCCTTAGCCTCACCTGAACAAGTATTAATCTCCCGTTACATTTGGGGATTAATTGGTGAGATTAGACATGTAGTCAAGGCAGCTAGATCGCAAACCATAGAAGAAGCAGTAGAATTAGCCAATACCTTGACTGACGAACTGGTACGCACACAAGAAGAAAACCAGAGAAAGAACCTAGCTCAAAAGCTTACACAGGAATTCCGTTCTAGTAATTCCTACCGTGGGAAGGGAACAGGTTCTTCTGCACCCTACTGCAAGAATTGCAAAAGAAAGCATTTTGGAAAATGCTCTACCTATTGCAACTTTTGCAAAATCTCTGGACACAAGGAAGAAGACTGTAGGAAGAAACCCGTTAATGGGATGTGCTTTAATTGTGGAGAAAAAGGACACATTAGACCAAACTGTCCGAAACTAGCTCTAGCCATGCCCAACAAGACTAAAACGGCAGAAGCACCCAAGAAGAATGCCAGAGCTTTTGTTCTGACAGCTGAGGAAGCCAAGATGATTCCGGATGTGATCGCTGATACGTTTTTAGTTAATGACTTATTTGCCAAAGTATTGTTTGACTCCGGTGCAAACCAAAGTTTTATCAATACTTCTTTCTACCAATTTCCTGACCAACCATTAGTCAAACTTCAACAAGACTGTCTGGTAGAAACGACCAATGGAGAATCTGTTAAGATAAGTGAAATCTTGCAGGGAGCAAGAATAGAAATCCTAAACCATCGTTTCTTTGCTAACCTTTACCCAATGAATCTGGCTGGTTTCGATGTTGTATTAGGAATAGATTGGTTGGTAGCCAATCGTGCCAGTATTTCATGTGATCAAAAGTTAGTACAAGTAAGTACACCAAGCGGTGAAAAGATCACAATTAAAGGAGATAAGCCAACTAGATCGACGAAATTCATCTCTGTGATGAAAGCTGCAAGTTATGAAAGGAAAGGAGGAATAATATATATGATTTCTGTAATCATCAATACTAAGGGAAAAGAATTAAAAGATATTCCTGTAATATCTAAATTCGCAGACGTTTTTCCAGAAGAGTTACTTGGATTACCGCCTGATAGAGAGGTTGAATTTAGAATTCACCTAATACCAGGGACGACGCCGATTGCCAAAGCACCATATCGATTAGCACCAACGGAAATGCAGGAACTAAAGAAGCAATTGGGCGAACTTCTTAACAAAGGTTTTATACAACCAAGTTCATCCCCATGGGGTGCACCGGTTTTGTTTGTTAAGAAGAAAGATGGATCGATGCGTATATGCATTGACTATCGAGAATTGAACAAAGTCACGATTAAGAATCGGTACCCACTACCGAGAATCGATGATCTGTTCGATCATCTTCAAGGAGCTCGATTCTTTTCTAAGACCGATTTACGCTCTGGATATCATCAACTGAAAGTACAGGAAGAGGATATTCCTAAAACTGCTTTCAGAACGAGATACGGTCATTATGAATTTACTGTCATGCCATTCGGTTTAACCAATACCCTAGCCGCATTTTTGGACATGATGAACAAGATATGTAAACCATACTTGGATAAATTCGTAATTGTCTTTATAGATGATATTCTTATTTCCTCTAAGAGTAAAGAGGACCATGCAGCCCATCTGCATACACTCCTCACATTATTGAGAAAAGAGAAGCTTTATGCTAAATTCTCAAAATGTGAATTTTGGTTACAAGAAGTGCAATTCCTTGGACATCTGGTTAATCATGAAGGAATTCATGTAGATCCCACAAAGATCGAGGCGATTACTAAATGGAAAGTCTCTGAATCACCAACGGAAGTACGAAGTTTTCTTGGACTGGCAGGATATTATAGACGGTTTATCCGTGATTTCTCTAGAATAGCCATTCCATTAACTAAACTGACATGCAAATCAGTTAAGTTTGAATGGGGACCAAAACAGGAAGAAGCTTTTAAGATTCTTAAGCAGAGGTTAACCAACGCACCTATACTTGCATTACCAGAAGGAACTGAAGACTTTGTAGTCTATTGTGATGCATCTAAATTAGGATATGGATGTGTATTGATGCAACGTCAAAAGGTTATAGCCTATGCCTCTAGACAACTTAAGAAACATGAAGAGAATTACACAACCCATGACCTAGAATTAGGAGCCATAGTTTTTGCCCTTAAGATTTGGAGACACTATTTATATGGAAATAAATTTGTTGTCTTCACCGATCATAAAAGTTTAAGATATATTTTCGGGAAAAAAGAATTAAATATGAGACAGAGACGCTGGATGGAAGTTCTTAGTGATTATGATTGTGATATCCAGTATCACGCTGGAAAAGTCAATGTAGTAGCTGATGCTTTAAGTCGAAAGTATCATGAAAAACCAAAACGAGTACGTTCTCTCATATTAAATCTACAAGTAGATTTAAATGAACAAATCAGAGAAGTACAGGAATTAGAAATCAAGGACGATGATGAAAAATTGAAAGGAATGATTAAGGAATTAGAACAAGGAACATATGGAATTTGGAAGTTCCATAAGAAAAGGATATGGATACCTAAACAAGGAAACCTACGTCATAGAATTCTAGAAGAAGCTCATAAACCTAAGTATACGATATATCCTGGAAGTGATAAGATGTATCAAGATCTAAGAAAGAATTTCTGGTGGATAAGAATGAAAAAGGATATAGCTAATTATGTTGTTAAATGTCTAACTTGTTCTCAAGTTAAAACTGAGCATCAAAAACCCTCAGGATTATTGCAACAATTAGAAATGACCATATGGAAATGGGAATTGATAACAATGGATGTTGTTACTAAATTGCCCAAGACAAGAAAAGGAAATGATACAATCTGGGTGATTGTAGACAGATTGACTAAATCTGCTCATTTTTTACCCATGAAGGAAACTTTCAGTATGGAACAATTAGCCAAGCTATATGTAAATGAAATAGTTTCATTACATGGAATTCCTTTGTCTATCGTATCCAATAGAGATAGCCGTTTTACTTTTCATTTTTGGACAAGTTTCCAAAAAGCAATGGGAACCAAGTTGAATCTAAGCACAACTTACCATCCAAAGATGGGCGGACAAAGCGAAAGGATAATCCAGACTATGGAAGATATGCTTAGAGCTTGTGTAATTGATTTCGGAGGAAATTGGGACGACCGTTTACCATTAATAGAATTTTCCTGCAATAACAGCTATCATACTAGCATTAATGCTGCAACATTTGAGGCACTTTATGGACGAAAGTGCAGAACTCCAGTCTGCTGGGCAGAGATTGGAGAAAAACAATTATCTGCACCAGAAATAGTACAAGAAACGACAGATAAGATAATTCAAGTCAAGGAAAGGCTAAAAGCATCACGAGATCGTCAAAAGAGTTATGCTGACAATAGATGAAAACCATTGGAATTTCAGGTAGGAGATAAAGTATTATTAAAAGTTTCTCCATGGAAAGGAGTGGTCAGATTCGTTAAGAGAGGGAAGCTAAGCCCTAGGTATGTTGGACCTTTTGAGATTATTAGAAGAATAGGACCTGTAGCTTATCAGCTACAACTGCCAGAGGAAATGGCAGGAATACATGATGCATTTCATGTATGTAATCTCAAAAAGTGTTTAGCAGACGAATCTCTAGTAATGCCTCTTAAGGACATAGAGGTAAATGAGAAACTTAAGTTTATCGAGAAACCCGTTCAGATTAAAGATAAGAAGATCAAGAATCTCAAACACAAGAGATTAGTTCTAGTCAAAGTGAAATGGGATTCCAAATGAGGACCAGAATACACTTGGGAACTCGAATCAGAAATGCAAAGGAAAAACCCATACCTGTTCCAGTAGATCTCGAGGATGAGATCCAAAACAAGGTGGGGAGGATATAACAACCCTCCTAAAAAATATTTTGGACACCCGAAATGTCCTAAATTATACCCCGTACACGAGAACCAGACCCGGAATAACCCTATACTTGTAAAAATCAACAAAAACTAAATTTGACAGTCTCTCGCGGGCCGCGACGAAGACCTCTTGGTCTGTCGAGGGGCGCGACTGCCTGGTTCTTATCCGGACACGTGGCGTGCCACGTGGCACCTGACTCAGCAAAGCTACACGCTGACTCAGCAAGCCTATAACCGCCTTTCAGGCGCTCGCGGGCCTCGAAGGCCTTCTCTATATCTCTCGCGGGGCGCGAGAGACCCCTCGTCAGGCCTATATAAGGGGGCTTCAAGCTCATTTGTTCGTCGTTCAATTTCAGAATTCTCTCTAAATTCTCTAGTAGTAGAAATTATACCCAAGCATAATACCTACTATATAGCAAAGCTTTGCCTCGTTGTAAGTACTATAACCCTGTTATTTCCCTACACGATCGATTTAGAATTTCCGTAAAGCATGTCGGCTCCGCCCTAATCAGTCATTGGAATTCTGTCTCGTGTGTGTACACCCGATTGATTTATAATTTCCATAATGCATGTCGGCTCTGCCCGACTCAGTCATTGGAATTCTTTCTCGAGTTGTACGTTTAATTTGAATTGGGTTATGTTACTAACAATTGTGCATTATTTGATTTACTAGATAATAACCAAGAGATTCTCAGGAAGCCTTAGTATTATCTAAACTTGCAATGTGAGTACATTCTCTTTTTATAAATCTTTTTTTTTATAAAAACCTCAATTGTTTTAAATTATACTTAACAGTAATTGAGTATTTGTAAGTCTACAATTACTGCCGATATGTTGGGGTTTTGTATACAAAATTTATGAGACGTTACCGTTGGACAAAGAGTTAGCCAATGAGTAATATGACCCACAAGTCGGGTTGACAGTACTGATTGGGTAATTGATTAGATCAAGCAAATGTAATTGCGGGTTGCCCTCAATTCTGTTAAAATGTAAAACCATTTTGATTAAACTGGGATGCACTCACCAGTATTTCTTGCTGACAAAATGTTTTTAAAACGCATTTCAGGTAACATAATGTGAAAGCCCAATAGAAGCCAGCTGGAGAGCACTGGAGGCTTGGAATAGTGGCTATAAAAGTTACCTAAATAAACAAGACATTTTGTTTTCAATAATTAGATTTTATCCCTATCAATGTATTATCAAATGAACTTGGGTTTTATCCCCATGAATTATTCTTATAAAAGTTTGGTGTTTTACTCTGATAAAAATATTTCCTAACTATGGTCCTGATGTATTTCGCTGCCAAATTAATAAACACTGATACCACCCACTCTAAGGCTCGCGGCCGCCGGCTCTCGGGTAGGGGTCGGGGGTTGCGACATATTGATAAGTTGAAATTGGGTTACTTTACTAACACGCGTGCATTGTATGTTTTTAATAGAAACTCAAGAAAATAATCAGGAAATATTACCAGGAATCCCGTAGAAATACCTAAGTTTACAAAGTGAGTCATTCACTTTTTTTCTCACAGTTTGTGAGCCATTATTTCAAATGCTTTACAAAACCCTAAATGTTTCAATTACAGTGATTAAGTCTTTGTATTCTACAATTGCTGCCAGTATTATGGGGTTTGTATACAGTACGTGATAATCATCACAGATCCGTCTAGTGACAAGTACTGAACGAGTAATTGGGTAAATATAAACATTGTAATCGCTCTTAATACTGTAAAGTTATAAAAGCTTATTTTTGGTAAACTGGAACGTACTCGCCAGTATTTCTTGCTGATAAAATATTTTTAAAACTCGTTTAAGGTAACTTGATGTGAAGCTATTAGAAGCCAGCTATGGAGCACTGAAGGCTTAAATAAAGTGGCTATAAGTTACCTAAATAAAAGAAGAAATTCATGTTTTCAGAAAATAGGGTTTATCCTTATAAATATATTATAAATGACATATGGGTTTTATGCCATTTGTTCAATATAAAAGTTGGTGTTTTATAAACTCTGAAATTATTTCATAACTACGATCCTGATGAAAATTTTCCGCTGCGTAATTAACAAACACCAGTACCACTTGACTGGTTCACGGCTCGCGCTCCCAGGGTGGGGTCAGGGGTTGTGATATTAGTGGTCACCCAAAATTATATGCTTATTTGTATAGGGGAAGGTTCATTTGAGAAGAAATTTTATGTGAGAAGAAAAAGAAGAAAGGGCATAATGGTAAAACATTAAATAGTTATAACTCCTCCCATTAATTATGTTATCTCTCATTAATAAAGCAAAAAAACATTTTACCCTACATATATCTTACACTTACCGAAATTTACCCTACGCATATCTAAATTTATTATACACATTTAAGAATTTATTCAACACATACTAAAATTTATCCTACACACACTAAAATTTATCCTACACATGTCGAAAATTGTCCTTTACCCTAAATTATTTTATCTTGAAAGAGTATATTTAAAATGGGAGTTACAAGTTTAATAAGTTAGCTAATTAATTACAATTAGAAATTTACCTATATGCCCTTATTAATAACATTAAATACACATATTAAATGAACTGAAATGGAGCATTTCTATTGGTTTAAAACTTATTCTTTTTATTCTTACAAAATTTTTCTTCTCATTTGAACCTTCCACTATTTGTATATTATGTGTATTATGTATTAGTGTACATGTAGGGATTTATAATTCACTAAATAATCGCAAGAAATATAAATACAAAATACAACCCAAAATAGATTGGAAAATAATTAAGTATAAAATACATATACGGTAATATTTTGTTGTTTTGTTACAACTTAAACAATTCTTTTTATAATCTATCCGTGCGTTTTATTATTTGCTCATTCATGATCTGGTTATGCAAATTTTAGGATGCACATAAAAGCAGTTTCTGGACTGCAAGCCACTGAACTATTATGGCACTGGCGGTGCAATGGCTTTTGTGCGCTGGACCGAGAAAACAGTTTCGGGCATCCGAATGAGCAAATGTTCCGCTGATCAGAAAGTTGCTTTTGTCACTGGTTTGTTTGTTGATGAGGCACTTACTTGGTGGAATTTACAAGTACAAACGTTGGATGATGTTACTACTTATAGGATGTCATAGGATGAGCTGAAAGAACGAATGAAGGAAAAATACTTTTCCCGGGCTGAACTCCAGCAATTGGAGACTGAATTCTGGAACCTTACCATGGTCGGAGCCGACATTGTGGGGTACACGCAAAGGTTTCACGACCTATCTCGCGTGATCCCCTATCTTGTAACGCCGGAATTCATCCCGAGATTCGAAGCATGGTTACATCGGCAAACCCCACCAATATCACACAGGCTGTGATGTTAGCCATGAGTCTCACTTAAGACGCAGTAAGGATGAAGAAATTGTTTGTGAAAGGAACTGAGAAGAAAGAATCTCATGTTGAGTCTTCCAGTGATGGAAATAGGAAGTACTCGAATTTCAAGAAGGGAACTCGTGTCACAACAACAATAACAATAACAAGAACAACACCAACAACAACAACCAGAAAAGAGACCTATCTGCCTAAATAGTCAAAAACTTTTGTAGCCATAAACGACACTAGGGTTAAGAAGTATGCGGGCAATTTTCCCAAGTGTGAAAGATGCAAGTACCATCACTTGGGTGCTTGCCGGGTGATTAAATGTGATAAGTGTGTCAAGAATTGAAGTGTGGCTGCTCGACCAGCAAGTGAGAATGGGAAAAGTTGAAGGTAACGGGTGTCATTCCCAACACCTTTGATCGAGAAAGTGCCGCAAATGCGGGTATGACGGTTAATATGGGCGGGGCATACTCGTCATCATGACCGTGGAATTGGCATGAGTTGGTGATAGCGGTCATGATATAAGACGGGATCTGCCAAGATTTGTCACTATTGATTTGGGGAAGGGTGATGGGTGAGTTCACACCAGTGAAACCGGTGGTGGATTGTTTTTGGACGATTTGACGGTTGTTCATGTTCGGCGCGGTGGGTTGCGGACTTGGAGGACGGGAATGTGGTGGGGAATTATGGGGTGATGACTTGGGTGTGAAGTGAAAGCTAGGTGGTTTAGATTGGAGGGTAGAGTCAGAACGGGCAGAAGAAGAGGAAGAAAATGTAATTACCTTAGGGGTTGAAGAGGAGAAGTATGGCTTGTCCGTTGGTGGCTTCGGCGATGGTCCTTGCAAACGTGTATGGGGCATCCACTAAAAAAACGACAATTGGACACGTAAAACGACCCACACAAATGATCAATAAAACTAAAAATAACAATAAAAATAAAAGACACTATAAAAATAACTATTTAGACTCCTACGACTCAAACAAGCAATTAGCACGTATGATGTCAAATAAGTCCAAATAAAGTAATAAACGCAATTGCCAAAGAGTCCCCGACAACGGCGCCAAAAACTTGATGTGCTAAAAGTAGTTTAATAAAAACAAACTAAATTAACCTAATCAAGACACAAAGTAATACTCTAGACTATCTAAACTCGACTAAACTACTGACCGACAAGTGAACCGATCGACTCTAGTAAAGCTAAGTAAGTCCGGATATCGAACCCCAGGACTCAATTTAACTACGCTAATTAACATATCTAGACTGACACTGACACGAACATGACACTAATTGTTTTTATATTTGGGGGGGGGGGGGTTAAAAATCCTAATTTGCAATAAAATTAATTAACTAAAACAAACTTGAACGCGATTAAAACTAGAATTAAACTTAGTGATGACAAATAACTACCTAGGTTAGACTCCCAATTGTTATCGTATGGCTTTCTATCGGATGTTAATGCGCTATGGAATCGGGATCTTTAAATGCTAGATCCTAAGAATAACCGAACAGGACCCCCGACCCTTCTCGGGATGACATCTATGGAACTCTAAAGGATTGTTACAATTACCGGTTAGCTAGATTCCCTCACAGTTATCTAGTTATCTAGAAAAGTGCCCTAAAGTGACTCACTACCTCACAGTGGAAAGTCTACGACAACTATGGAACTCGATTTGGTTTAATAGACAATGACTTGGCAAGGCAACTAAAATCGGCTTCTCACAAAGACCTAGTTCTAACAATTTACCAATCTAGACCTATTAATAACCTAGCACCTCACAGGGACCAGAATTAGTAGAATATCTAAACCGAATTAAATCATGAAAATTGTTTCTGTGGTTTACTGGCCAATTCACCATAAGATTACCCAAAACCCCAAAGGACCCGATAATCAACATAAACTCATTATATGAAAGACATTCATCAAAATCTACGTGAAACAAATAATCAATCAATAAACATGTAAAGATACACATACACACCAAATCAAAGTACCAAAGTTCTTTACTTTTCAAGATAAATCCATAAACTTCATTAACATCCAATAAAAATCCGAACTTTAACAATTGTTCATCACAACCTAAGTAGGTTTAAGTGTTTAGCCAAGAAACATGATTGAAAACAGTAAAACAAAGGTTCTAAACAGAGAATTCATCATAGCAGAAGAGAAAATTAAGAAACAAGATGAACCGGGAAGATAAAACCCATTAAATCTTCGATCTTTAAGCTTCCAGCTCCTACCAAACGATTCCTAAGCTTGACTGCCATCAAAACCGTGCTAAATCAGTGCTCAAAGTCGTCCATGGATCTCCAATTACGTCTAGGGATTTAATTGTGGTGAAAATTAATTATGTATATATACTTTTCTAAACCCTTGAATAAACGAATTTCACTAACATAATACCGTTGTGACGGGCCGCGACACATTTGGATATGGTTATCGTGCCCCACGGCGCTACATATTCAGTCAATTAAGTCTTTGGTGACCCGCGATACCCTCTATCAAGACCCTCGCGGCCCATCAAAAGCCTTAAAAGCTTTATTTTTCATTCCGTTTCATATTTCGAGTTTCCGTTCACGTTCTGGTACTTGGTTTTCTCATATTTTGGCTCGTTTTCTACCCTTTTCAGCTGCTTTCATCAACCAAGACCTGCAAAACACGAACGGATCAAAAGTTTATACATTCTAACTAAAACCGAAACCAATTCTAACGAAAAACGTACAAACTATACAAGATAAATGGATGCATTTTACAATACATCAAGGGACTATCCGAGTAACAAGTAAGTAAACCACAGGGAACAAACATGCTATTTTGAAAATGTGGGGACTAAAAGGTGAAAAAATCGCAAACCACAGGGACCATCCAGGCAATTAACTCATTTAATTATTTATTTTAGGAAACTCTTTGTTAGTGTTGAAGAAAAATGATGAAGGAATCTGATGATCAGAAAGAAGATGCATGACTATTGGACAAGAGGAAGAGAAAATTGGCATCAAAGATGATCAGAAAGTCTTCTACAACAAAAGAAGAAGATTGGATCAAAAGAATCTGATATTTATCATCAGAATCTGATCAGATCAGGTCATTAGAAATCTGATGATCATAGACATCAGATTTTTGATAAGGAGTTCATCAGAATTCTAATGAAGCAACTTGCTAAACCGATAAGGTTCTGCACGAACTCCAAAGTGACTAGTAGACCAAAGGATTCAATGAATATGCCAAAAAGATACTTTTCACAATACAACTGCATGAATAAACAAATGTTTATTCATGCCCAATATTCCCTATAAATAGAGAATAAAAACACCAATGAACCGAGTGAGTTAATACATCTTACAAAACTCCACTGCCTTCACCACAAAATTTTTAAGTATTTGTTTGTAATAGCCAATAACCATACAATCACCTTCGTAACCTTTTCAAAGTGATATAAACTTGAAAATTTTGTATCTCAATTTTTTCAAAGTTCGATTTCTAATTGCGCACATTATTTTCTACATTGGTTGAAATCACTTGCCAACTTTAGTTAAATATCGTTAATCAGGGATCAACAATTTATAATTGATTTCTAAAATCCATTTTGTCTTTTTTGTTGATATTAAAAATATAAATTTATCTATAAAAGAAAAAACCCTTCTTTCTCTCTCTCACACCCCTCTCCCCCTACCTTTACTACCACCACCACCTCTCCCCTCTGAAAAATGATTCTCCTAAAAAACAACCACATACCAGATCTGAAAAAAGGCGATTCATGCCCTAAAGATTTGTTACAATATAAAAAGAGGATTTAAGCCCCGAAACCATAGTTTCCATCTACCTTTTCTGGAAACAGCGGTGACGAATCTAAACCAGAGCAGCGTCTAATCTTTGATTAACTAGAAAATCGTATGTCTGGAAACAGTGGTTCGATTCAATACAAGTAGTCAAAGCGTTTTCACATCAAAATCGTTTTTACAACGATCCATGGGTTTTCTTCCAGGGGAGACGAAGGGTTTAAAACAAGACAAAATTGGACAAATCAACCTTTATGTTATATTTAGGGATTATTACATATATCCCCCTATTTCAAACTCTAATTACATATTTACCCACCCTAAAAATTAAATTACACATTTCCCCTTCTTGTAGCAAAATGACACAAATACCCTCTCAAAACATAAAACCCTACCACTCTTTCATTTCCTCCTTCCACTGCGCTTTCTCACACACCAAACTGTGTCTTCGCTAAGCAAAATTTATGCATCGTTTACATAATTTTGAAGCCAGAAAACGTGATGATTCAAGAAAACGGTCACCAAAAGCGGATCCATTTTGATATATAGACAAAACTATCGGTAAAATCTCGATCCGAATCTCCATTAAAACAAACGATTCCGTTACTGATATCTGAACCGAAGATACAAATCAATATTCGTATTTCTGTTGTTGTCCTACGATTCTGTCAGGAGA